>JASDQU010403339.1:0-10743 GCA_032191745.1 Picea mariana | reverse complement strand
CTCAACCATGAGGATCCACATGACGTGCCACATACCACCGGAAAGAGCATGATGTATACTATCCATCCATGGGTGTTGTATCTGCGTGTGCATTTTTCTTCATGTCCAAATAACTTCATCAATCTTGTGGTCCAAAACCCATGACTAGGGTTGACATCAATGACAACAACCAATCTTCCAACAACTCCCATATCATGAAGTAATAGAGAATGGATGCCTTGGGTACATAGGGCATGTGAAAATGCACGCATGGCATATCCACATTGGTCACGTTAATGTAGAACCTGTACAATGTAGAAAACCTCATAACTATCAACCAGAGAAATTCAATGTCATTTTTTCGAACATGTATTAACTGTGCATTGAACCGAGCCCACTAACACTATTAGTGCTAATCTATTAAGCCCTAATATTGTCTCATTACCCCTTAATTGGGGCATATTATATTAGTAATGTTATTTTATTTATGTCGGCTTTAGGCCATTAGTTGTAATTACACCTCCTAGTCTCCTATATATACCAGGAGACATTTTCATTTTGAATCATCTTGTACTTGAACATTTAATTGGGTTAAAAGGAGGTTGCCCCCTTGAAGAGGCTTATTATCTGAAATTATCTCTTTTTCAAGCTGTGGAGTACTTTTTCTAAGGTTTTTCTATGCTATATTGATATTTGGTTCTTAACATTCTCCTTGTCATGAAATCAGATGGGTTCATATTGGACAGTAAGCATTAGGGTTGTGACTTGTTGCGCCAGGTGGGTTTCCAACCCCAGTGTTAAATATCCTTATTCATGTGGCCTTGTCATTTGTCAACTGGTGCGTGTGTGTTAGTCCCGATAACTACTGTGTTGAAGGCCTTAACAAAGAAAATTGATAAGGACATCCACTACTGTGACAGTTAGAGTGCGCGTTCAGTTAGGATATAATTGTTTCAGGGAGGCCCGTATGCGACCAAGGTTAAAACCTTCACGGAAGACATACGATAATGCATTCATTTAAACTCAAGAAAAATATGTTTCCTTGTATAAACTTTATATATAAGAACTTTATGGTAATGGGTTTTGTACCTAATATCAACAATTACATAGTTCTTGATATATGGGATTATAAGGTAAAAAAAAATATATTGAATGTATGGGATTGTTGTAATAGAGTCCGAGGTACTCCTTCATTTGGATATGAGGTAGAGAGTGCTAGGAATTATTTAAAAAGTGGAACTTTAGTGAAATGATTTTGTGGATCCCTTGATAAAGGTAAGAACTTTGTAGACTAGAGGTTAGAACATGTTTTGAGTAATGGTAATAGGCATGATTTCATGGAAAGGTTGATTACCTTGTTTTATTTGTTGGTAATACAAATAAGTACACGTCATAATTCTGACAGTATCATTTTTAGTTATAAACAAATCAAGTATAACGGATTAAAGGAGTTTTAATGCACCTAGCAAAAAAAAAAAAAATTTGGTAATTTTGGGGTACATTACACCAGGTTAATTGCACCTGTTGACAGTGAACCATTATGGTAGTTGGCTTGAAAGCTGGCTTTGGCGTGGTGTCCACAGTGTATGCATCGACAAATAATGTTACAGGGTGAAGAAATGGGGTTTTATAGTGCAATGGAGGTGCACGTTATGGCATGGGGTGATGACGGGGTGATTAACGGTCATGGGGAGGGAATTGATTTGCTAACTGGTAAGTGGGATGTGACGTGTGACCGGTGGTAGTGGGGTACGGTGGCAGAGTGAGGCGAGCGGTATTAGGTAATGGTTTGGCAGGAATCCGGAAGGGGGGTCCGAAATTCTAAGAGAGTGACACGTAAGGTGGGGCCAGCATGGGGGAAACAACTTTTTCGGACCCCCCCCACCACCGTTAAAGGTAGAAACATTGAGGGGGTCTGAAATACTCGGAGGACCATCGATCTGGGCATTGTTGGATGACGTCGTTGAAACTTGTGCATCCTTTAGTCGCTATGTAACAAAAATTCTTATCGTTTAGAAAACTTAGGATAAAAACATACAATGGGTAGCTCTAAGCTTACCCTTTCCCACTTTTACACCATGGTATTATTTCCTAAGGTAAAAATATTCAAATTTACTCAAACAGAGGGTATTTTAACAATCCCTTTTCAATTTTTATTGAAATAAACATCACTAACCTAACTCCTAACCTAATCAACTAACATATTAATCTAGCTTAGACTGTTGTATTAATTATTACTCTAACCTAGCTAATTAAGGACAAGGTTATACTGTTTGACCAAATTTATTCACTAACCTATCAACATAAATTCAAAACGTTTGATCATGATTAAACAGTATGAGTCAAACCAAATTTATTTTTGATGGGTTTTTATATCTTCTCTTTTTTTTATTTTTTTGTACTTTACTATTTTTATACCCTCTTTTCATTTTTTCTATTTTTATCCTTTTCTTTTTCTTTTTCTTTATTTTCTTGTGTTTTTCTTTTTCTTTTTCTTTTTCTTTTTCTTTTTCTTTTTCTTTTTCTTTCTGTAAATCATTTGCATAATAAAATATTATTTACAATAAAATATGACTAGAGGAAGAAATTTTAATCACCAGGTGATACTATGAAATATAGGGTTATAACATACTATATGTGAGCAGTGTCTACAATGAAAACAAACCAGGACCAAGTTCAAATCAAAAAATTACTCCACGAAAAAACCATTAGAGATTGTACATACTGATCTATGTGGACCTACAAGAAAAAAGGGATTAAATGGCGAACATTATTTTATGCTACTAGTGGATGACTACACGCAAAATGACTGTATTTTTCTTTCTCAGGAAGAATTCAAAGGCATTCGAACACTTCAAGATATACAAGAAAATGGTTGAACTGAGATGGATTTGAAAATAAAGTGTTTGACATCAAAGGAATTTACGGATTTCTATGGAAAACATGGAATAAAAAGACAGTTCTCAACATCCAGAACACCTTAGCAGAATGTAGTTGTCGAAATAAAGAACAAAACAGTATAAGAAATGTCCAGGACCATGTTGAAAGATTCCAAGTTGAGTGAAATATTTTGGGAACGGGAACTACATATAGCACTTCATATCCTTAATAGAGGAATGCTCAGAAGTAACATTGATCAGACTCCCTATGAGTTATGGAAAGGAAGACCAGCAAATGTGAAGAATTTTAGAGTATCTGGAAGCAAATGTTATATCAAAAGAGAAGATGGAAGGCTTGGAAAATTTGACTCCCAAATTGACAAAGGCATACTAGTTGGGTATTCAAGAAAAAGAAAAGCATATAAATGCTTCAATACAAGACTCAACAAAAATGTGGAAAGCATAAACGTAAATATTGATGAGACAGAAGTACATAAGGAAAAAGAAGGAAGCAAAGACTTAGAAGAAAAGGACGATGAAGAAGATCTAAAAGAATAAGAAGCAGAAGAAGAAGAGAATCTAGAAGCAGAACAAGAAGAAGATGAGAAACAATTACCTCCTAAGACACCTAGCCGACGAGTACTGAAAAATCATCCAACATAACAGATTATTGGGAATAAATATGCAGGAGTTGAAACCTAAAGAAAAAGAATTTCACCAAAACAACAACACCTAGCATTGTTATCTACAATTGAACCAAAAAGTTTTGAAGAGGCCAGCAAGAATGAACACTAAATTAAGACTATGGATGAATAATTGGACCAGATAGAGAAGAATGACACATGGGAACTGGTTCCTAGACCGAAAGACAACAACGTGATTGGCAGAAAATGCATATTTTGGAACAAGTTGAATGAGAATGCACAAGTAACTACAAATAAATCAAGGCTAGTATGCAAAGGATATGCCCAAGTTGAGGGAATATACTTTGAAGAAACTTTTTCCATGGATTCAAGAATGGAAGAAATTAGATTAATCTTGGCTAATGAATGTTCAAAGAAGATCAAGTTATATCACATGGATGTGAAATCAACCTTCCTAACTGTAGAGGTATAAGAAGAATTTTACATTCAGCAGACAAAAGGATTTTAGCTATCAGAAAGGGAAGATTATGTTTACAGATTAAAGAAAGCATTTTATGGTCCCAAGCAATCCCCCATACCATAGTACTCAAGGTTGGACAGGTATTTGTAGCAGAAAGGGTTCAGGAAAGGCAATGCAGACATCAATATCTACATAAAGGTAAATTAGGATAGTATATTAATAATTCAAGTTTATGTTGATGACATTATATTTGGAAGTGGTGATGACAAGATGAGTTAGAAGTTTGATAAAGACATGCAGAATGAGTTTAAAATGTCTTTGTTTGGTGAGTTGACTTTCTTTTTGGGACTTCCGATATATCATCATGATACAAGTATATTTATTTTACATACCAATTATATCAAAGAAATGATAAGATGGTTTGGAATGGAAGATTTCAAACCCGTAAGTACTCCTATGCAAACTAGTTGCAACTTGAGAAAAGAAGATGAATCCAAGGATATAGATCAGAGACTCTATAGCTCAATGATTGGAAGCTTACTCTATGTGACATCATCAATACTATATGTGATGCAAGAAGTTGGACAGGTAGAAATATTTCAAGCAGCACCAAAGGAAACACATGTCATGAAAGTAAAGAGAATATTCAAATATCTCAAAGAAATAGATACACTATTGGCCGTGGTATCCAAAAGGAAATGAAATATCTCTAGTTTCTTATATAGATGCAGGTTGGGCTCAAAGCATTGATGATACAAGAAGTACAAGTGGAGAAGATTTCCTTTTTGGTGATTTTCCGATATCCTAGTTAAGCAAGAAGTAGTCATCAGTATCATTGTCTGCGGAAGTAGAATACATTGTCGTAGTAGCATGTTGTACTCAGGTTCTCTGGATGAAAAACACTTTTCAAGATATATAGGTGGAATATGATGAGCCCATTCTGATACTTTGTTATAACATAAGTGCTATTATTATCTCAAACAATCTAGTGATGCATTCCAAGAAAAAACACATTATGATCAAGTATCACTTTATACAAGAACAAGATACATAGAAGAACATCAAGCTACGATACATTGGGACAAAAGAGAATATTGTAGATATATTCACTAAACCTCTTCCAAGGGAAACTTTTGAGTATCTTCGAGAGAGACTTGGAGTAGTTTCTACCCTGCAGTGAACTTCACAGCATTAAGAACAACAGGACAGGGGAGACTATAAGTAAATATGAAAAGTCATGAAGACTTGGAGTCAAGATTTTTTGAATGATTTTCATATATGTAAATGGTTTACACGAGGAAGCACCATGAAGACAAAAATTCACCAAAACGATATGAAAACTGCAAACAGGAAGAGCATCCCCAAGGAATTTATCCCTTGACATTGATGTCAAAGGGGGAGAGAATTAGTAGATCCATGAAAATGGAGAGAAAGATGAAAGGTATAAAGACAGAGGAAGAGATGGTCACAGGGGGAGAATAATGTTGTGGTATCACATCATGGTGTTTCCATAAATGCCAAAGGGGGGTATTCTTGAAATATTGGTTGTCGTTGATGTCAACCCTTGAAGAAATCAGGAAGCCTCGAAGGTATGGTTATGGAACCCACAGTTGATCGAGGAAAAGGACATGTAGGACAATGTAAATGCAGGTAAATCATTCATGCATATATAGTACATATCATTATGTTTCTGATGATATGGAGTATGCCATGTGGTTCCTCATGATTGAGGAGTTATGGCCTTGTAAAGTTGGAGGACCCTGAAGAATGATCTAGAATCCCCTAGAAAGTCAACGAGTCAACAAGAAGTTACAGGTCACATATTAAGGGTAAATTATTTACAACAAGAATTTAATTAAGGGTAAAGTGGTTGCAACAAGAGAGTGTGGGTTAGCCCTAACATAAGAAAAAGGGTTAAAACAATTACAAGCTAGTCCCTACAGGAAGTCACTTGGAAAGTATAAATAAGACTTCAAGAGACTCGTATTAACACCTATAGAGAACATTGAATATTTGTGTTGTAAAGTGTTATGGGAAGGTACTATTCATGTATCTAAAGCAGTGAGTCTGAGGCGGTGAAGTTCACTGAATAGTGAAGTTGCAGGAGTCGAAGTGACGAAGTTGAGCTCACTATTATAGATTTTTCTTGAAGACATCTATGAGTTGCAGTGAAGGAAGAGCGTGGACATCCATGTGTTGTAGTGAAGGAAGAGCGTGGATATCCACAGGGTTCAGTGAAGGAAAACATGAATGCACATAGAAGCAAGGAAATCTTTGGGTTGCAATGTAAGTAGGGAGTGGACATCCACAAGCCACAGTGGGACAAAGCACGGAAATCCGTGAGTTTATAGAGCACATGGAATGGATTTGTTAAGGAAATTTAATTTTATAATATCTAATCCATTAGGTCAGCTACATTTTGAGAGGTATGGTTTATTGTGTATGTTAAGGTATATATTCTACAATAGTCCGGCACAGAAATGTACTAGTAGTTCATGAGTATTTTATTTGAAAGACATTCTTGTGGATATTGGTATGAGGGTTTGAGGCATAAGGGTTTGAGTGGTAATAGTTGATGAAGCACATCATTAGTGACAGGTTATTTTTGTGATAATTACAAATTAGTAACAGGTTGATTGATTCAGTGGTAGTGAAAAGTTGTCTACATTTATATTTTTGTGTGGTTGTACGGGGCAAGGAAAGCGGGTTGTAGCCTCCTTCAAGTTGGTGTCGAAGAATCATAGATTTGAAGCTTCCTTCAGGTTGGAGCCTGCAAACTGGAGGGTTGTAGCCTCCTTCAATTTGTAGTTGTAAAATAAGGAAGTTGGTGCTTCCTATGAATGTATTTACTTTGAAATATAAGAAAACCATTCTATGGTTTTTTCCCGCATTGGGTTTCCACGTAAACTTTTGGTGTACTATGTATTTTTGGTTGCTTATTGTTCATGGTTGATTTATATTGTTGATGATACACTAAATTCTAATGCTAACTATTGAATATTTCTCATAAAGTTAAAGAATACAGATTGTGGTTAAAAGTGGAAATAAAGTACTCATACTGATTCACCCCCCTTTCATTATTCCAACAACCTAAACCTTCGACTTGTTGTTGATTCATTCGACTTTGAATTTACCCAGTCGAACCACCTCGACCTTCATCTTGTTGTCTATTCCTTCAACTTCGACTATTAGTCGATCCACCTCGACTAGACTTTCACTGCAAAGAATATAAAAACCCAACATTCTCCCAATTGTTGTATTATTTTCTGAAACCATGAGATATTTTTTCAACTCTCATTCATAGACCTAGGGAAGCAATTCCCATTTCCTCTCTACACTAATAGAACTTCATAGCAGTCACGAACTTGGTCAAAGAGTGTGCTATGTTTTCCAGCATGTCTTCTTTCTCCAGCAACACCTTATTTATTTCCACCATGTCTCTCACGAAATAGTAGTGTACATCAATGTCCTTATTCTTAGAATGGTAAGTTGGGTTCTTTTCCAGAAATATTGCACTTTGAATATTGCAACTTATCTTCATAGCATTTTCTCAAACCTGATTCCTGAACATAGCCTTTGCAGCCATACTGCTTCTTTACTTCCATGAGTGGCTGCCATGTAATAGTCTTCTCTTGTTGACAAGGCTATGACCGCCTATTGCTTACTCACCTAGCTTATTTCTCCACAGAACATTTTGAACACATATCCATTGGTCAACCTTCATCGATCGAGATCTCTAGCCCAGTCGGCGTCGAAAAATCCATGTAAATTTAATTCACTTTCACCTACATATTTTCCTTGGTAGCATATAGCATAGTATTTTGCGCCACACAAATACCTAAATGCTCTCTTGACAGCTATCTAGTGCTCCTTCCCAGGTGTCTAAATGTATCTACTCAACACTCCCACTGCATGGGTAATGTCTGGTCAAGTGCATACCATCGCATACATTAGACTACCAACAACACTTGCATAGGGAACGCATTCCATGTCCTCTATTTCCTCCTGTGTCCTTGGAAATTGTTCAACAGTTATCCTTGCTCCCATAGGAATTGTCACCTTCACGGGTTTGCAATCCTTCATTTTGAAACGTTTCAAAACTGCTTCAATATACTTCTTTTGGTTCAACTAGATATTTCTAGTTTTTTGATCTCTCTTGATCTCCATTCCCAGAATGAAGTTTGTTGCACCGATATCCTTCATGTCGAACTTGGAGGATAGTTTCGTCTTCACCTCCTTTATTGTGTTCATATTGTTTCCAATCAACAACATGTCATCGACATATAATGATACATATATGAAATGCCCACCTTCTTCTTTGGAATATATACAGTGATCAACTTTTCTTCTCACAAATCCCAAACTAAGAATGTATGTGTTGAAATTTTGGTACCACATCCTTGGTGATTGATTTAGAACATAAAGGGATCTTTTTGGTTTTCACAACAAATATTTCTTTCCCTTTACTATAAATCCTCAGGTTTTTTGATGTAGATTTCTTCTTCCAGGTCCCCATGTAGGAACGTTGTCTTTACATCCATCTATTATATTTCTAGATCAAATGTTGCAGCTAGATACATTAGTACTCTAATGGAAGTTAATTTTGCAACAGGGGAAAAAATCTCACCAAAGTTGACTCTTTCGACTTGGGAATATCCTTTCTCTACCAGTCGAGCTTTGAATTTCTCAACTTGAACTATTGCGTTCATATTCTTCTTGAATACCCATTTTATGCCGACAAGATTTCTTCCACTAGGTAATTTGACTAAGTCCCATGTATCATTCTTGTCCAAGGATTCCATCTCTTCAACCATGGCATCCTTCCATAGTTTTCCCTCTTCTGAGTCGACTGCTTCCCCGACCAACTTGGGCTCATCGTCAGTGGTAGTTAACATGAATACGGAATGGAATTCAGGTGGACTATACCTTTCAACTGGTTTTCTTACTAGTTTTGACCTCCTTACAATCAAGGTTGATTGTTCCACCTGTTCTTCTGATTCAATCGAATCATCTGAATCATATTCTTCATTCCTCAGTTCAAACCATACCTTCTCTGGATTATTCTTGGATCGAACAATTTCTTTAGGCTCGAAATTACTTCTGGATTCTATGAAGACCACATCTCAACTATACATGATTTTCCTTGATGCATGATCATAGAGCTTATATCCTTTAATTCCTTCTTTGTATCCAATGAAAATACACTTGACTTCCTGCTTGTCCAGCTTGCTCCTCTTTTCCTTGGGAACATGCACAAATGCATCACAGCCAAATACTTTGAGATGTGAAACTGAAGGATTCTTACCATACCATACCTCATGTGGAGTCATGTCGACTAGCACCGATGAAGGAGACATATTTAATAGATATTTTGGAGTGTCAACTACCTCCACCTAGAATACTTGTGCGATCTCGACACCATTGAGCATGCTCCTTCCCTTGTCCATCAATGTTTTGTTCATTCTCTCAGCAAATCCATTTTTTTGTGGGGTATATGGTCTGGTATTTTGGCTTGTATGTCACACTACTTCCAGAACTGATCAAATTCCTTTCCACAGAATTCACCACCGTTTTGAGTTCTCATCACCTTATTCTTCTTATCTGTTTGGTTTTCTACAAGAGATTTAAACTCTTTGAATTTATTGAAAACCTCATATTTCTTCCTTAGAAAATATATCCATGTCCTCTTGGAAAAATATTCTATGAAGGAGAAATAATATAGATATCCACCAACTGAAGTCACTGAACTGGAACCAAAAACATCACTATGAACTAGCTCTAGAATCCCCTTTTCCCTTATCGCTCCAGATGGGAACCTCACCCATGTTTTTTCTCCATATATACAATGTTCACAAAAGTTGACTTATGAATTACATTCAGGAAAATATTCGACCATACCTTTGTTATGCATAGCGCGAAGTCCTTTTTCTCCAATATGTCCCATCCTCTCGTGCCATAGCATGGTCAGGTTGAATTTATGATGACTTGTTGAGTCAGTTTGGATCGAATCAACCCAATTCGAAGTCGATTCAAATTCAGGAACAACGATGTTGTTGCATCCAGTCGAGTCGACAATCCCTAATAACTTGTATAGAGTTCCAATCCAAATGCCTTTCATTAAGACCATCGCACCTCTGACCATATGGCATGAATCCTTCTGAAATAGAGTGTGTACCCCTACATCACTCATATTGTTGATAGATATCGGGTTTCTTTCCAAACCTAGAATGTGTAGCACACATGGGAGGGTTCTACGCCTCCCATCCTTCATTATCAGACGAACTCCTCCTTGTCTGACAATTTTGGTTGTCGAATCGTCCCCCAAGAACACATATCCTGCTTTATATAGTTCATATTCGCAGAAACATTCTCTATGTGGTGTCATATGATATGATGCTCTTGAGTTGATCAACCAAACATCTTGATCCAACTGTGTGTTGGGGCTCAGAAATGTCATATTTTAATCCACCTTTCCCTTCATCATTCTTCACATTTCATCGCCCATTAACCTTTCATGATATCATTTTCATAAATATATTTGGGTTTCATATTATTATTTTCCACTTTATTCATTTTAGTATTTAAAAGGAAATTGTGATTAAATATTAGAAAACCGACATATTTTTATATATATCTCAAAAATGTGTAAGCTTTATAATGTGTAGGAATATGTGAAGGATTAATTCAAAAAGACTTCTCGAATACTTCCTCCACCATTTCGATATTTGAGGAGATAATTCAAGCCTATTCCAAGGAGAATATCATGGAGATTTGGTTGGCA
>JASDQU010403334.1:0-10762 GCA_032191745.1 Picea mariana | reverse complement strand
AACCTTTCATTTTCCAGACTTGACATGGTTGTTGAATGACCCTATCTATCATGATCCACGTTGGCCTCCTATGCCGACGAAGTTTCCTTCGGACATCCCAAAGTTCGAGGCCAAGCCTAACGAAGATCCAAGAGATCATGTGACTACCTTCCATCTTTGGTGCTCATCTAATTCGTTGAAAGACAACTCTATACAGTTGCGATTGTTTCAACGTAATCTCATTGGGAGTATCAGGAAATGGTACATTGAGCTCGATCGCTCAAGATACTCTTCCTTCAACGAACTAGCGATGGCTTTCCTAAACCATTTCCAGTTACCTGTGAGATACGACGCTGGCACCAAATTGCTGGCCAATTTCTCACCAACAAAAGCCGACCATATCTCTGATCACATCCGAGAATGGAGACACTGAAAGAGTTTAATTAAGGTACCAATCCCACCAGCATTCCTGCTAGAGTGGTTCCTTAAGTCTTTGGTCCCACATTTATCCAAAGACGTCGTGATGTCGGGAGTATTTNCAAATCCAAGCCTAATGAAGATCCAGGAGATCATGTGACTACCTTCCATCTTTGGTGCTCATCTAACTCATTGAAAGACGACTCTGTACAGTTGTGAATGTTTCAACATACTCTCATTGGGAGTGTCACGAAATGGTACATTGAGCTCGATCACTCAAGATACTCTTCCTTCGGTGAATTGGCCATGGCTTTCCTAAACCATTACCAGTTACCTGTGAGATACGATGCTGACACAGAATTGATGGCCAATTTTTCATAGACAAAAGCGGACCATATCTATGATCAAATCCGAGAATGGAGACGTCGAAAGAGTTTAATTAAGGTACCAGTCCCACCATCATTCCTTCTTGAGTGGTTCCTTAAGTCTTTGGTCCCACAGTTGTCCAAATACGTTGCGATGTCGGGAGTATTTTCTGAAGAAGACGCCATCATGAGAGTTTAACAAATTGAGCTAATCTATTCTTAGTTTGGTTTATTATACGAGATATTGTCATATGCACCACTCTCAATACTTGATAAAACCAGACAGAGAGCTAGACCACATCCCGATGATATTGTTGGTTCAGCACAAACAAAGCCCGCTGAGCAACTAACGAATCAGTTGCAACAATTGTCTATACAACACATAGCGGCCAGCCAAACTACTGCTTTGGCTGCTCCCCCTACCAAAACGTCGGATGTACACACAGTGAAATCGACTAATCCAAAGGCCACCCAGCAGCCCGAAGGAAAGAAAAAACAACGAAAGAAGGGTAAAGGGGATAAAAAACCTACCGATAATGCTGGCGGGGACAACACTGAGAAGCGAAAGGCGAGGTATCCATGCAACTTGTGCATGGAAGACCACCCGACCCATCTATGTCCTCGGCTTGTAGAAGCCCAAAATTTTGTGACGCAGCAACAGTCTGTTTTGTTAACCAATCCATTTCAACATGGGCAAAATCTAACCCAAGCCTCTGCAAGCACGGAAGGGGGCAGCCAAGGACCCTCTCTGTCTTCGAATAACCACGCATCCGCGAATTTATATATGGTGAAGGGTGATGCTTTATTATCAACTAGAGCACATGACTATAGTAAACCAAGCACTTCTGAGAAGGGCAAAGAAGCCGAACTCCCATCTCTTCCTCTACAGATTAAGAAGACGTTGAGCAAAACGATGACATGCATCCCCAAAGGCACGTTCAAAAAATCTTCTCACAACCCAAACGCAAGGGCCGCCCACAATTATTCTGTGGTGGAAGATTTATCACAAACCCCTTGTGCGATGTCCTCTTTGGAGGTCCTCCAAAGCTTCCCTTCCTAGAGGAAAGCCTTGTTAACCTCTTTAGGATCTACTGAGACTTGTAATTCAGGTACAATCATGCTGGATACAACTAATCTAAAACCTCATATTCCTTACCACGTAGTGTTTCATATAGTAGTGGCTTATCCCATGAAGACTTTTACACAAAATATCTTATGCACGGTGGTCGATGAGGGAGCCTCGACATGCGTTATGTCGTTGGCATGTTGGAAGGTCGTTGGCGAAACCGTTTTGTCTCCGTCACCTACTCTCCTCACTGCTTTCACCGGTCATTCGTTCCGACCACATGGCATCATTCCCTCTTTCCCCGTGCAGTTAGAAGGGAAGAACATGTGTGTCAAGGTATAAGTAGTTGATGCTCCCCTCGACTATAACCTCTTGTTAGGAAGGATTTGGACTTATGCCATGCAAGTTGTGGTTGCTACAGTTTTCTGGGTCTTGTTGTTTCCACACGGGGCTCGGATAGTGACCATTGATCAATTGTCTTTCTCCAGACCTGACCCTTCATTGGGGGCATCCATGGTCCCGATGATTGATAATCCTCAATGAGGTGTACTCAACGTAGGGGTTGGTTTGTACCCATCTTTTATGGGTACCTTCGATTACCCGCCCCCTCAAGGCGATATCAAGTTTATATCCAATCACCATAAGGTTGATATTTTTCAAGTTTCATAGTTCCACATGACTTACTTCGACGATCCGTGGATACTTCCTTCCCCATCGGTCATGATGGATGGGACAGGGCACCCGAGCATGTCCATGCCCTTGTCCACAACTGAAGTAGCGTACTCTTTAGTCCAACAAACTTCAGCCAACACTGATCCAACTCCTGCACAAAATTTCGATCCACTTCTAGAGCCTATTTGGGCTCAGAATTCTCTCACTGACACCGATTCATTAAACTTAGTCTTTCCCTCTGATGAAGCTGTAATTCAAGCAATGACTAGTCCGGAAAAACCCTGGGAAGATCTTCATCACAGATCATACTTCCTCCCAAAGTTAAGTAGAATCGAGGTCGGAGAATTGACCTTGACTATGGCTAGAGATAGGACTTGTCCTATTAATCTCTTAGCTATACACGATGTCTATGTTGAGGGTAATATGGAAACCATCATCGAAAAAATACCTATCAATATCTCCAGAACCCCTTGCGTCATAGACAATGTTTTCATCGGAGCATACTGCTCCCCCGAGGAGATGTCAGGCATTGATCCACAAAGAGTCGATCATGAGCTAACTTTGTTGTTTTTCAAGCTCGCTTTGAGATCCAAAAGAAACATCCGGCAAGACTGCATTTATGATTTTCGATCCCGTCCGGATTAACTGAGAAAAGTAACCTCTACAGGTCTTCTTTTAAGCCCTTTTTAGACCCTCTAAACATGAAAAGATTGTCGAGCGATCTTGTGGCCTTTCACGGTCGTTAAACTGAAATTTGAAGTCACCTCTGTCTAACAGTAGCTTACCCCTTTTTCGGTCCAGACGATCAACTATATGAACAAAGGTATACTCTATGGAACTTTAGTTCTCTAGAAGAGTACTCTCATGTATAATTTTAACTCTTTTTAGGGCCCGAGGGACTAAATTTACTTAAAAGGAACCCCCACGGAGTCCATAGTTAATCTCTTTTCAGACTCCCTAAAATTGAAAAGATCGTCGAGTGACCTTATTCTCTCACACTCGTTAAACTGGTCCAGAAGAACATTCCTGACAGAGTCCATAGTTAAGCTCTTTTCAGACTCTCTAAAATTGAAAAGATCGTCGAGTGACCTTATTCTCTCACACTCATTAAACTGGTCCAGAAGAACATTCTGACGGAGTCCATAGTTAATCTTTTTTCAGACTCCTTAAAAACGAAAAAATGGCCGAGTGATCTTGTCCTTATCACACTCATTAAAATGGTTTTGAATAGACGTCTTGTTGGTGCTAGTTTACCCCTTTTTCGAACCAACTAGAATATCTTTGAAAAAGGTACCCCAATGGAGTCTCCTTTTACGTTTTTTCAGACTCTCTAAATATGAAAAACCACCAATCTTACCTTCTCTGGGCTCATTAAACTTACATTGAAGGACGTTACCATTGTGTGTTTTGTTAACCGTGTTTTCATACCTTATACGCCAGCCTTGTAGCACTTTGCTTCTGCGTCTTAACACCCTTGGCCCCCGGAGGATTTTTCCCGAGTATCATTATTCTAAACATCAATCTTTTCCTTGTGCCTTGAACTTGTATGTTTGTAACACTCATTCCTCCATTGTAATGTAACATTCCTTTATTCTTTTTTCCAAAATTATTGAAAAGGACAAAAAAATCAAATATACCCCAAAAAGAGGAAGGGAAAAGTATTTTCTTTATTGGTAGCATAATGATTCGCCCTTTGATAAAGCACATATGTCTATTTGTTCATCAAACTATGGGATATAATATGACCTTAGGAAGTTTTTCTCGCTACATAGAGTTGCGTCCTCCTCCGTTTGGTTATTATTCCAAACATATGGAGAGTTCGTGTTGCCTCCTACTTCGTAAACTTATGATTAATGCCATGATGCCTAAGTCTCATCATTTGTCGTGTTGTTGTCCAAGGGAAGTTTCTACCAAGCCTGAGTCAGCCCCTCTACAATTTGTCTCTTTCCCTCATACCTGGCCATCCTGAATGTCCAATCAAGTCCTTGTTTGAAATCAATGAAGCCTTCAGTCTGATCATCAAGATTATCTAGTCCATGACCGACGAGTCATCGAAGACCTCTAGGTAGTGAAGTCGTACACTCATATTACACTCCTACCTAGAGTTTTGAAGATTTTGAAGTTGTTGATCGAGCTCTGAAGATCTCATCTCTATCCATCAGGCCGTATCATCTTTTAGAAGATTGATACTCTATATGTATATCTTTTTTATTTCAAGATGTAGCTCTGTTGTGTATTGTTCGCGGCTACACTTTATATAGTTATTTGACATGGATCTACAGTGTATTTGATTGGTAGCCATGATTATATTTTATCCCGAGCATGGGTATGCCCGCCTCGGTGAGACATTTTTTATTTTGCAGACGACGCATCTCGATTCTTGGTCCCTGGGCTCACTTGTTCGACACATCAGTAAAGATTGGTAATGTATTTCGGCCATCAGATTCTCTTCTGACCTCACACATTAAGGGGCATATTTTATAACCCTAATTTGCACCATACATGCTTACCTAGCATCAGGCCATCTCAGATCCCTTCTTTATCAAATCACTACTAAAAAACTCTTTAAAAAACCTTATTTATAAGGGCCCATGCACCCTACTTCATTACTGCACACGTGTATACGCTAGCTAACCTAAAACAGCCCATGTGGACCTACAAAATCACGAAGAAAGGAAAGTTTCCGACGGAACACACAGCTTTGGGTGAGTTAACTGAAACTTCCGGCCATGCATGGTCGAGGGTTCGTCCAAATACCTAGCTTCTTCTAGCCTATAAAAGAAGGGTTAGGGGTCCCATTTGGAAGAGGAGAATAAGAGTAAAGAAACTCTGCCCAATTGCACATTCCCATTGTCCCAACCCTTTAGCCATCCTTGTGCAAGAAGAGATACAAAGCAAAGAAGTTGGAGGAAATTTNATTAGTCTGTAGGTAAAATGCATGTGTAGTTTGTTGCTTGTTTTGTATGCAGGTCAGCCTTGGGAGGAGAGTTGTTAACAAGCGATCAAGCGTGAAGAAGGATCGACATCAAACGTCTAGAACAAGATATGTTGGTCTAACCATGTGATTGCTGAAAAGAAATAGGGATTAGGTCTGGGACGAAGGTAGAAAGTCGGTTTCTTTTGGTCATATCTGCATGCATAATATAACCCTATTTGCTAGTCCGTAGGGGGATTTCCCACCAGAACAGTTATCCTTACGAATACTTCTCTAGAAGACTTGCCTGTAGAAATCCATGAACTGTTAGAAAACTTTGTTGATATAGATATGGATGAGTTGCCACACTCATTGCCACCCATTAGGAGCATAAGCCATCATATTAACCTTATACCAGGAGCTAGTTTACCAAACAAAGCAGCTTATAGGTTGACACCCAAAGAGAATGAGGAGGTCAAGAATCAAGTCCAGGAGTTGTTGGATAAAGGGTAACTTAGTCAAGGAAAGCCTAAGCCCATGTGCAATACTGACTTTGCTAAGTCCAAAGAAAGATGGGGGATGGAGGATGTGTACAGATTCTCGATCCATCAATAAGATAACCATTAGATACATATTTCCTTTACCAAGGATGGATGATTTGATGGACTATTTGAGTGGAGCAAGCTATTTTTACAAGATAGACTTGAAGAGCGGATATCATCAAATACGGATGAGAGAGGGAGATGAATGGAAAAAAACATTCAAGACAAACAAAGGATTGTTCAATGGTTGGTCATGACGTTTGGGTTGACAAATGCACCAAGCACATTTATGATATTGATGAATGAAGAAGTGTTGAAAGACTTCATAGGAAAATTTGTCATAGTATATCTGGATGACATACTAATATTTAGCAAGACTAAGGAAGAACACTTAAGACATTTGAAATCAGTGATGGAAAGTTTGCAGTAAGAGAAATTGTTGTTAAATCTGAAGAAGAGTTATTTTATGAAGAAGGAGCTCATATATTTGGGATTCGTAATCTCTTCAAATGAATTGAAGATGGACCCAGAAAAAGTGAGAGCGATCAGAGAATGGTCATCGTCGAAAAGTATATTTGAGGTAAGAAGTTTTTATGGGTTAGCAAGTTTTTATAGGAAATTTATCAAAAATTTCAGTGGCATATGTGCACCCATGCTGGACACTGTGAAGAAGAAACACAAGTCCTTTAGTTGGATAGAGGAAGCTGAAAAAAGTTTCAAAGTATTGAAAGAGAAAATCACAGAACAACCAATTCTGGTCTTACCAGATTTTGGAAAAACATGTCAGGTGAGATGTGACGCAAGTGGATTAGCTATTGGAGCAGTCTTGAGTCAGGACAATAGGCCAGCTGCTTATGTCAGTGAGAAACAGAATGACGCTAAGAAAAAGTATTTCACGTATGACAAGGAATTTTATGCGGTGATTCAAGCTTTGAAAAAATGGAGGCATTATCTAATTCCTAAAGAATTTGTCTTGTACAGTGATAATCAAGATTTACAATTTATTACTAGGAAAGAAAAGTTGAATTAGAAACATGGAAAATGGGTAGAATTTATGAAAAAATTTACTTTTGTTATCAAACACATTGTTGGAACTGCTAACAAAGTTTCATATGCTTTGAGCAAGAGGAGTTTGATTGTACAGGAATTCCAAGTGGAGACTTTGGGGTTCGAACACCTCAAGGAGATGTATAAAGAAGATGCAGATTTTAAAAAAGCTTATGGGGCATGCAAGAATCCTTTGTTGGGAGACAGAATCCCATGGACTGAATATTTGATCCAGGATGGATTACTGTTCAATGGAATCCAATTATGCATTCCGAAATTCTAAATGAGAGACAACCTACTGAAAGAGAAACACAGTGGAGGTTTAGCTGGACACTTTGGCCACGACAAGACATTTGCACAGTTGAGCAATTCGTATTATTGGTCGAGCATGAGAGAAGAAGTGAAGAAGTTTGTGAACAAATGCAGAATTTGTTAGTATGCAAAAGGAAGACAACAAAACACTGGTTTGTATCAGCCATTACCAATTCCATAAAGGCCGTGGGATTATATCAGTATGGATTTTGTTTTTGGATTGCCTAGAACTCAAAAAGGGAGAAATTACATATTTGTTGTGGAGGACAGATTCTCAAAAATAGCACATTTCATACCATGCTAGAAGACAATCGATGCCACACATATCGCCAATTTATTTTTCAGAGAAGTAGTGAGCCTACATGGATTGTCGAGGAGCATAGTTTCAGACATAGACACCAAATTTGTAGGAAACTTTTGGAACACTCTATGGAAGAAGTTGGGGCTGAACTTATCCTTTAGTTCATCATATCACCCTCAGACAGATGGACAGACTGAAGTAGTAAACATAAGTCTCAGGAACTTATTGATAAGTTTAGTCACTGAGCAAGGTCGACAATGGGATCAGATTCTGGCACAAGCAGAATTTGCATTCAATAATTCAATGAACAGGAGCACATGGAAAAAGTCCATTTGAATTGTATATGGTATACAACCAAGAGGGATTACAGAGTTGAGAGATTTGAGTAAATATGAGCTCAGAAGTGTTGGAGGAGAGGATTTTGCAACAGAAATTCAAAAACTCCATGACAGAGTCAGAGAAAAGCTACAGAACAACATTCATAAATTCAAGAGCAGAGTTGATCAAAAGAGAAGAGAAGTTCAATTCGAAATTGGAGATGAAGTTTTAGCTCATTTGAGAAAAGAGAGGTTTCCAAGGGGAATGGATAACAAATTGAAGATGAAGAATATAGGACCATGCAGGATTCTTAGAAAATTCACAACCAATGCTTATGAGATTGAGTTTCCAGACAATGTTGGGATATCGTCGATATTCAATGTTGCAGACCTGTATCCTTATAGGAGAGATGAATAAGGAGAATTAGATGATCAGAAATAAATTCAGCGGGAAGAGCAATTTCCCATAGCAGAAAAAAGCTTAGATGGAGAAAATTATTGAATAGAGGGATGGAAGGAAAACCAGGAGGAAGACATATCCTGAGTACTTCGTGAAGTGGAAATATCATCCAATGGAAGATGCAAGTTGGGTCATAAAACATGATATTTTGAAGCATGGAAAGACAGTGCAGGAGCTCATGGACAGGAGTCCATGAAAATTTTTAACCAGAGGAGTATGATGCAGGGGCATTGCCTTCAAAGTCAACAACAAATGTGTGGAGGTAGATGAATGACATCTCAGCAATGACAGAGTTTCAAATCAAGCATTTAACTCATAATTTAATCGGTTGTTGAGATATTTTTGTAAAAACATTTTAAAAATTTAACTTGTTTGTAAAGTCTTGAAGGACTATAAGAAATGACAGATATGGAGTGTTAACTCTATCCGACAATAAATAGTAGTTATTGTAATAGGACAAGAAAGGTAATAGCTTTGAATTTGAAATGATAGATTTCAAAACAAGACGAGAGAGCTCGTGGAGCGGTCCTTAGATAGTTTTTCAGTATTGTATTGTAACATGTGCAGAACAGAAGAGAGAATAGAGAGATCAGTAGAGTAGGATAGAGTAGCAGAAGCACTATGTATTTTATTTTTCATGAATGAATAGAACAGACATAAATTGTCCCAAATTCTTGGACTATGTTCATGTCATGTGTGATTGAATTAATATTATTCTGTGTGTATGATTTATTACATCTCTTTCATGTATAATTGTCCAAGAGATTAATTGTATGAGTTCGTGACAAAGTTGGTTGAGTTTCAATCGTTCTCTTCTGATACTTCTATGCAAGGTGTACATATCGAACGCAAGGTGTGCGCCAATTGAGTCTCAGATTGACTCAGAGAAGTTCAGAGAGAGAACCAGAGAAACTCAGACCAAGTGCAAGGTGTGCATAATGTCAATAGGCCGACAAGCTTCAAAGAACCAGTGCAGAAGAACGCCAGGTGGGAGAGAAGCATTTTATTTTCAAGAAAATCCTTTGAACTGAGTTATTCAAAATCCCGAGAAAGAAAAGTGTGTGTGGGAGATCGAAATCCTTTTAAGGATAGAATCTCAGAAGGAATAACACTTTTCACAAGTGTTAACAAGGTCCCAGAGGCGGATTCATCAGGGAATAAAGATTTGGAACCTTTGAAGGAGAATAAATCTTCCAAGGTGGAGAGATATCAGAAGCTGAGGAGGAATAACGACTGTGATCATCGGATCATAGGGAAGAAGATCGACAACCATCAGATTTGAAGAAGTGTGTGAACCTTATCATTTCACGTATAGAGGAGAGAGGCTACTAGGGTTGAAACTTAAGATTTCTAGAGTCTAGAGACCGAGAATAGAATTTCGACCATCCGATCAGTGGGATATATTTGAGCCGTCAGATCATTGGAGGCGAAGACCAAGCGTTAGATTACCAAGTGGAATCATAGTCGTTCATTGTTGGAATCTTAGAAGGGAGAGCAGCTTGAAACTTGATATTTCTGAAGCCCAGAGTATTGGAATGCCAAGGTGTGATCTTAGTCATCCGATTGATTAAGTGTGAGCCGTCAAATATCATGGGCGCACAAGGAGTCAAGTTGAGACTTGAAATACCCAGAGTGTGGATAACCAAAGGGTCGTGAGTCATTGATCTGTGAGGAGACACTTGTCAGCAGATCTCATACTCTGAGAATTAAGAATTGAAAACACCAGATCACAGAGACCCGAAGTCCCGAAATAATATTTGGGCCATTGGATTCTAAGGACACATGGTGAGAGATCAGCATTTCGCTAACTCGCAACTCGGGAAATTCAAAGGGCAGAATCGTAAGGATTCACGAACCTGAGTTTGTGATTTGATCGTAGCCATTGATCGAGGAAGGAGAATGGACCGTTGATTCATCCAGGGAGATATTGGGGAATCATATATCGGGAGAAGAGAGGTGAGTGATCCCTGAACTTCGCGAAATGCGAAATCCCGATAAGTACTGGAAGTTGAACCTCGGGTCACAACCGCAGGTCATTCTGCAATCCTTGGCCATGTGTCCAAAGTTGTTACATTTGTAATATTCCACTTTAGTGCTCAAAGATTCAAACCTGTTGTAACTTGTTTTTTGTGTGTCACTAGGTCTCCTTGAATAATCCCTTTGTGTATAACTCTCAAAGTTGTTACCATTCCTGTTGTTAGCTATGCAATTCACAGGTTTATGTCCAAAATTATTACATGCATAACATAAACCAAAAAATATAGTTTGATACCTGGGAGTTGAAGATCTTCTGAAAGGAGGTGCTCTTATGAATCCTTCTTCTTCTTGAGGCCTATCTGTCTGTTGTTGATTCTGGAATCTGAATCTTCT
>JASDQU010403331.1:10320-21063 GCA_032191745.1 Picea mariana | reverse complement strand
TCATAGTTAAGTTGAAACCTGTGAGAGTAAGAAATTAGTTTCAATTGTTTCTCTATTCTGAGCCAAGAGATTCCTGCATAGAGTGTAGTGGAATTTGTCCGCAAGGAGTGCGTGACTGCAGGGTTCAGATAGAGGTGACTTTTGTTATAAGTTCTCAGGAGTACAGGTTAGTCACCAGAGCCGTGCAAGGTGTGCACTGGCTAAAAGAAGTCTCAGTTGTGAATCTGAGCAGGGAGCTAAGGACTGTTGCTGCAGGAAGTGCACAGAGTCTGAAGGATTCAACGCTTGAGAAGTTGTTGAACGCCGAGCGCAAGGAGTGTGCATACAATCCTCTGAAGGAATTCGAGTGAATAAGCTCAAGAGGGATAGTTCCTTTGTGATATCATTGAAACTGAGCACCGAAGATTCACATCGACGAAGTTGCGAGTGGAATTCCTAAGCGCAGGCTTGGAGAATGAGTCACCGTAGAGGCACTTGGTCATTTCCAAGAAATCCTTCAAGGAGAAGGAGCCAATGGCTAGGGATTCGTAGGAAAGATTGGTGAAGTCCCGATAGTCGTCAGATCTAGAGAAAGTTGCGCAGGTTTTAAGCCAGAGGATTAGGGAAGACCCCAGGGATTGGAGTTCGGGATATCGGGGTTTCCGTGGTCAAGGGATTCGTATATGACGAAATCAAGACTAGCGATTTCCCGAGAAGATCAGGGCCATTGATCTCAGCGGAGATACATGGCGCAAGATCCCGGAGAGTCGGGGTTCGGCACTTCGGAACCCTTGGTGTCGAAATAATTATGGAGGATTCACGAAAATCCGAATTGCGATGGGTCCCACAGTGATAGCGTGTGGTATTGACAGGTGGCATCGCATGTCGGATTTCGGGACTTGGGAGGTCCTGTGAAACGGTACCACTAGAATCGCGAATTCCCAAACCATGAAATTTCGATTTCCATTTGGAGCGGGGACCACCAGTGTCAGAGTAAGAGGACAGGTGGCATTGAGAAATCGGGAATCGGGGATTTCCGAGGTGAGTTGTTTACAACCTCGCAGAAGCCGATTTTTCGATGGGATAAATATTGACCGATGCACGGAATCGTGAAGAGAATATTCCTCGGGTTTTGGGGATTGTGTTTCCCGAATTCAGGACTCGCTACTGCGCGAGGTTCGATTTCCCGATTTGGAAGGGAGATCAGTGGAGAGTTACTGTGGGTAAAGAACTTTCGACGGGGGAGTTGAAGGGCATTTTAGCTCTTCGAGCCAAAGTTAGAGAAGGTCCTGGTGGAAGCGGATGGCACAGAGTGACGTCTGCGTCAAGTGGTATCAGAGCGGGAGAAGAGTTCTCTTTGTTTTCAGTAGTAGAGAGGAGAAGACATCATGCCACCAAGAAGAGAAAGACAATCGCCTGATCGGGAAGACAGGGATGTGAGAAGAAGAGGTAGGCTGGTAGGAAATCCAGAAATGGAACGACAGATGAGGTATCTCCGAGAAAGGCTTGAGGAGATGGAGACAGTGCAGAGACGTGGAGTTGGTGCAGGGGATCTTAGTGATTCTGAGGTCGAAGAAAAAGTTGGACATGCAGAAGAGGTCACAGCAGAGGATGCATCAACCGAGCGATTGATCAAAGCCATTGCCAAAATGAGCTCAAAGACCAAAATGGATATTCCAGCTTATGAAGGAAGCATGGACGTGGAAGAGTTGCTGGATTGGATCTGAGCTCTTGACACCTACTTCTATTATGAAGATATCGAAGAGGATAAAAAGGTAAGACATGTTGTTACCAAGTTGAAAGGACATGCAGCATTATGGTGGGATGAGCTACAGGCAGATAGGCGTTCCAAGGGCAAATAGAAGATCAAGAGCTGGTACAGGATGATCGCTAAGATGAAAGAGAAATTCATCCTGAGAGATTATCAGATCACTCTGTTTAGGCGAATGCAGAACCTGAGGTAGAAGTTGATGACGGTGAAAGAATACACCGAAGAATTCTACAGTCTCAACATCCGAGCAAGTCATCGGGAGAGCGATGATGAGAAGGTTGCTAGATACCTGAATGGTATGAGATACGACATTCAGGATGAATTGAGCATGGAAACCATCCGAATAGTTGAGGATGCTTATCAGATGGCTCTAAAAGCCGAGGAGAAGCTGAGCCGAAAGCAAGGTTATCAAGGGCGAGGCAGAAGTCAGTCCAGAGGCAAGGCAGTTTCCTAGGAGAAATATCAGAGGCCCAAGGAGGAGTGGAAGAAACCTCAGGGTAAAGCTGAAAAGGGTGGAACCTCACAGAGGCAGCCATATGCTAAGCCGAGGAGACATCATACAGAGCAGGGCGGTGGATATGCTGACGCGAACACTTTTCCTCATACCAGAGGTAGGGGAAGAGGAAGAGGAGGAATCATCACACTTTTTACATGTGGGAAGGATGGGCACAAGTCATTCGAGTGTCCAAAGAAGAAGAAGGACATTGAAGAAACTCACATTGCTGAGGCGCAGAGGCGTGATGTTGAGAAGGAAGACACCAGGAGTGGGAAGTCACTGACGGTGCATAAAGTCCTTTTGACACCTGAGAAAGAGGTGGAGGACACAACTCAGAGAACCAGACTGTTCAGGACCACTTGCAAGACTAAGGGCTGGAAATGCAAGGTCATAGTGGACAGCGGAAGCACCAACAATATCGTTTCAACTGAGATGGTGAAGAAATTAGAGTTGGAGACAACAGATCACCCGAGTTCATACAAAGTCTCATGGATACAGAAGGGACATCAGGTGAGTGTCACTGAACAATGTTTAGTTTCTTTCAAAATGGGTGAATATAAGTATAAAGTCCTATGTGATGTCATTCCCATGGATGTATGTCATGTATTATTGGGGAGACCATGGCAGTATGACTGAAATGTGGTTCACCACGGGAGAATGAACACATATACTTTGGAGAAGGATGGGAGGACACACAGGTTGCTTCCGATAAAGGATAAATAAGTGAAGCCGGAAGTAAGCAGTACCATACTTCTCATGAGTGGGAAGGATCTTCTCACAGAGATGGAGAAGAAGGAAGATCCACAATTCTTTGTGGTCAGGAAACCGAGAATTGTCCTGACTAGCACAAGGGTGGATGATCTACCAGAGGAGATTCAGGAACTACTGGGAGAGTTTGCTGACATCATCATGGATGAACTACCTCGTTCATTGCCACCGATGAGGAGTGTGAGTCATCACATAGATATCATACCCGGAGCAAGTTTGACGAATAAGGCTACTTACAAATTAACGCCAAAGGAGAACGAGGAGGTTAAGAGGCAGGTACAGGAGCTGCTGGATAAAGGACTGGTTAGGGAGAGCCTAAGTCCATGTGTTGTTTCGATAGTACTCAGTCCGAAGAAGGATGGGGGCTGGAGGATGTGTACAGACTCTAGAGTGATTAACAAAATCACCATCAGGTACAGATTTCCATTGTTGAGAATGGATGATCTGATGGATTGCCTGAGTGGGGCAAAGTATTTTTCAAAGATTGATCTGAAGAGCGGATACCATCAGATTCACATGAGAGAAGGTGATGAATGGAAGACAACATTCAAGACAAACGAAGGTTTGTAAGAATGGATAGTCATGCCGTTTGGTTTGACAAACGCACCGAGAACATTCATGAGGCTGATGAATGAAGTCCTGAGGGAGTTCATCGAAAAATTTGTAGTCGTATATCTGGATGATATATTGATATTCAGTAAGACGAAGGCTGAACATTTGAAACATTTGGCCATTGTAATGAGGAAGCTACAGCAGGAGAAGCTATTGGTCAACGTGAAGAACTGTTCCTTCATGAAGACAGATCTCATTTATTTGGGTTTTGTCATATCAGCAAATGAGTTGAAAATGGATCCGAGTAAAGTGGAAGTGATCAAGAATTGGCCATCACTGAGAAATGTTTTTGAGGTGAGAAGTTTCCATGGTTTGGCTAGTTTCTACAGAAAGTTCATCAGGAATTTCAGTGGAATTAGCGCAGCAATGATGGACATAGTGAAGAAGTGGCATAAAGTTTTTCATTGGATAGCAGAGGATGAAAAGAGCTTCAATATGTTGAAGCGGAAAATCACAGAGCAACCAATTCTGGTGTTGCCAGACTTTCAGAAGACATTTCAGGTGAAATGTGACGCAAGCGGATATGCTATAGGAGCAGTCTTGAGTTAGGAAGACAGACCGGTTGCATATTTCAACGAGAAGCTAGATGACGCAAAGCTGGAATACTCCACGTATGATAAAGAGTTTTATGCCATCATACATGCATTGAAGAAGTAGAGGAATTAATTGATCCCAAAGGAATTTGTATTGTACAACGATAATCATGCATTGCAGTTTGTGAGTCAACAGGAGAAGTTGAACCAGAAGCATGCAAAATGGGTAGAGTACATGTAGAATTTCACATTTGTGATAAAACACATTTCGGGGACTGCTAACAAAGTGGCAGATGCTTTGAGCAGGAAATGTTTGCTGTTGCAGGAGTTCCGAGTCAAGACATTAGGTTTTGAAAATCTCAGAGATATGTATGCAGGAGATGCGGATTTTGTAGAGGCATACGAAGAAACTGAGAATCTAGTTCTCAGGGATCGGAGTCCATGGATAGACTATATGATCCAGGAGGGATTTATGTTCGTAGGCAATCAGCTGTGTATTCCAAATTGCTCCATGAGGGAGAACTTGGTGAAGGAGAAGCACAGTGGAGGATTAGTAGGTCATTTTGGACATGACAAAACATTCGCGAAGCTGAGCGAATCGTATTTTTGGCCAGGCATGCGAGCAGATGTCAGGAGGTTTGTTGATAGATGCAGGATTTGTTAGCATTCGAAGGGCTGGAAGTAGAATGCAGGGTTTTATCAATCATTACCCATACCAGAGAGGCCATGGGAGGCGATAAGCATGGATTTTGTATTGGGTTTGCCAAGAACGCAAAGAGGTGTTGATTCCATCTTTGTAGTGGTGGATAGGTTTTCGAAGATGGCACATTTAATTCCATGTCAGAAGACCAATGATGCGACACACATCGAAAACTTGTTTTTCAAAGAGATTGTGCGACTACATGGATTGCCGAGAAGCATAGTCTCGGACAGGGATACCAAATTCATAGGTCATTTTTGGAGGACGCTATGGAAAAATCTAGGAATTGACTTGGTGTTTAGTTCTTCTTATCATCCATAGACAGATGAACAAACGGAGGTTGTGAACAGGAGTCTGGGGGATTTTTTGAGGAGCCTAGTGACAGAGCACCACAACAACTGGGACAATGTGTTGCCACAGGTAGAATTTGCGTACAATGATTCGGTGAATCGGAGTACAGGAAAAAGCCCATTCCAGATCATGTATGGGACACAACTGAGAGGAGTTTCTGAACTCAGGGAGTCAGAACAGGCTGCAATTAGCAGTTCTAGCGTTGAAGAGTTCGCTGAGGTGATGAGAAAACTTCACAGCAAGGTGAAGCAGCGTTTGCAAGATTCAAATCAAGAGTACAAGTGTAGATCCGATCAGCGGAAGAGACAACTTCAGTTTGAAGTTGGTGATTTGGTTCTAGTGCACCTGAGGAAAGAAATATTCCCAAGGGGAACATATAACAAGATCAAAATGAAGAAGATTGGGCCATGTAGAGTCCTGAAGAAATTTGGAGAAAATGCATACGAGCTTGAGTTGTCGGATGGCATCGAGATATCTCCGATATTTAATATTTCAGATTTATACCCATACAGGGCTAATGAAGTAGAGGTAGGAATTGAGGAACCAGTGGTCCAGTGGCAGAAGCAATTTCCAGTTGTAGAAAGGCCATAGATGGAGTACATACTGGACAAGCGAGTGGGAAAGAAGACCAGGTGGAAGCAGTAGTTCGAGTACCTGGTGAAATGGAAGAATCACCCAGTAGAAGATGCTAGCTGGGAAAATGAAGTAGTGATACAGAAGCATGGACGGATCGTGCAGGAGCTCATGGATAGGAGACCATGAAATTTTTCAAGCCGAGGAGTATGATGCAGGAGCATCGCGACTCTCGAAGCAAGCATGGAGCCAGCACGTGTTTTTAAACACAGGACATATAAGCTTGATAACTTTTTGAATTTGCATTCAAGATGAAGCGCCATATCCTTCAATAAAACATTTATGAAGGAGCGCCTATTGTATTATATCAGACCTCGAGCCTTACGCTCTTCTCTGAAGTAGATAGGAAGGCATTTAATAGATTTAATGTTGTTAGATAGGAATTGATTCCAGATTAGACAGTTTTAGAGATCGAGAGGGAAAACGGATATAGACACCCTCCTTTGTATCATTTTATTATTATCAAACCGGAGCAAGAAGAGCAGAGCAGAGTTCTGTGTGAAGAACTTCCATGTACAGATATTGAATTAATAGAAAGCTTGATTCAATTCCATGGTTGTGTTATTCTCTGTGTATTGTTGATATTATGCTCATGAATGTTTCCTTTCTGTCATACATTAGCTTTTATATGTTGTGTATGTGGTTTCATAGTTAAGTTGAAACCTGTGAGAGTAAGAAATTAGTTTTAATTGTTTCTCTATTCTGAGCCAAGAGATTCCTGCATAGAGTGCAGTGGAATTTGTCCGCAAGGAGTGCATGACTGCAGGGCTCAGATAGAGGTGACGTTTGTTCTAAGTTCTCAGGAGTGCAGGTTAGGCACCAGAGCCGTGCAAGGTGTGCACCAGCTAGAAGAAGTCTCAGTTGTGAATCTGAGCAGGGAGCTAAGGACTGCTATTGCAGGAAGTGCACAAAGTCTGAAGGATTCAATGCTTGAGAAGTTGTTGAATGCCGAGCGCAAGGAGTGCACATACATTCCCCTGAAGAATCCGAGTGAATAAGCTCAATAGGGATAGTTCCTTTGTGATATCGTTGAAACCGAGCACCAAAGATTCACATCGACGAAGTCACGAGTGGAAGTCCTAAGCGCAGGCTTGGAGAACGAGTTGCCGTAGAGGCACTTGGTCATTTCCAAGAAATCCTTCAAGGAGAAAGAGCCAATGGCTAGGGATTCATAGGAAAGATTGGCGATGTCCCGATAGTCGTCAGATCTCGAGAAAGTTGCATAGGTTTTAAGCCAGAGGATCAGGGAAGACCCCAGGTATTGGAGTTCAGGATATCGGGGTTTTCGTGGACGAGGGATTCGTATATGACGAAATTGCGATTGGCGATTTCCCGAGAAGATCAGGGCCGTTGATCTCAGTGGAGATACATGGTGCAAGATACCGGAGAGTCGGGGTTCGACACTTCGGAACTCTTGGTGTCGAAAGAATTACGGAGGATTCGTGAAACTCCAAATTGTGATGGGTCCCACAGTGATAGCGTGTGGTATTGATAGGTGGCATCGCATGTCAGAGTTCGGGACTTGGGAGGTCCTGTGAAATGGTACCACCGGAATCGTGAATTCTCGAACCGCGAAATTCCAATTTCCATTTGGAGCGGGGACCACCAGTGTCAGAGTAAGAGGAAAAGTGGCATCGGGAAATTAGGAATCGGGGATTTCCGAGGCGAGTTGTTTACAACCTCGCAGAAGTCGATTTTTCGATGGGATAAATCTCGACCGATGCAGGGAATCGTGAAGAGAATATTCCTCAGGTTTTGGGGATTGTGTTGCCCGAATTTAGGACTTGCTAGTGCGTGAGGTTCGATTTCCCGATTTGGAAGGGAGATCATTGGAGAGTTACTGTGGGTAAAGAACTTTCGATGGGGGATTTGAAAGGCATTTTAGATCTTCGGGCCAAAGTTAGAGAAGGTCCTGGTGGAAGCGGACGGCACAGGGTGACATCTGCGTCACCCTTGGAGAAGTCTAGAATCCCTAGAGATGTGGTTGATATTGATGGTGAGTTAGTTTTCAGTGATGGAGTGGTTGATGTTAGATGAATTTGATGAAGTATACATGATTCCCTAGAGGTGTGGTTATGGGAGCTAAAGTTGGTGGAGGAAATATGGACATAAAGGATAGTGTAAATGAAGGTAATACACTCATATATGGATATTCAGTGTTGTTATGTTTTTGGTGATATGTGGTATGCCATGTGGTTCCTCACAAATAAGGAGATATGGCCTTGTGAAGTTGGAAGCCTCAAAGAATGGTTAAGAAGCCCCTAATTGGTTACAAGTCAATTAATGAATGGGTAAAGTGGTTGTTACTAGAAAGTCAAGAATTCCTAAGAATAAAAAAAGAGGTTACCTACCAAAAGTATAAATACACATCATGAGACATTCATTTGACACACACACTTACATTGAATATCTATCTTGTGAATGTTATGGTCTAATATTTTGATCTAGTGATGAATCTGAGGTTGAGTCTGAGGAAATGGATAAAGTGCAAAGGAAGAGCAAAAGTCTTGGAGTTGTAGAGAGTGTGGGTTTCTAATAAACCCTAATTTGGTAGGACATCATGGGTTAGTTTGAGGCTGTTAGACAAGGCACCCCCGTGGTTTTCCTAAGTGACATCATGTGAGGCCCCGTGTGACAAGAAGTCTTAGTCCCACGAGGCTAAGGATAATTTGAGGGAAATGTTGGTACCAGGATGCTGTGAGATGTGACAAAGATACATGTCATTATTATAGTACATTAGGTCAACTACATGTTACACGTATGCCTATGTGATTGTATCTTATTCTTGGTGATGTTATGGTACATGCTTGAGAAGCATGTCTTGTTGATGCATGGTACATCTTGGTTACATTGGTATGGTACATCTTGGTTGATGAATATTACATCTTGGCTATATTTGTATCTTGGTTTGGTTACATGGTGATGATGCTACATGCTTGAGGCTTACTCTTGGTATACTCTTGAAGGATTGGCACATGATTTATGGTTGTCATTGATATTGATACATTGTTGATTAGACTTTGTATATGAAAAGACATGTATGAGATACATCTCTTGGTGATGTTGGTACTTTGTTGCAGTACACCATTGATGGTACTTGCTTGATATATCCTATGGTGCATGGTGTATGGCATGATTGAGTGATATGGTATATGGTTGAGATACATTGTTGGTACATGGTATGGTACATGTGTTGATGTACATTATTGATGTGCATGGTTGATGCACGGTTTGGTACAGGTTATGGTTCTTGCTTGATGCATGGTTTGGTAAAGGTGTTGGTGCATGGTTGATGCACTTGTTGTGGTGGATGTTGCAGTACATAGTTGATGTTTGGTATGGTCCAGGTTGATGGTTTGGTATATGATTTGGTACATGGTTGAGACACATATATTGTGATGGTATGCTGGTGATATTGGTACATGCTTGGTAGAGGCATGTGTTGGTGATGTTGGACATCTAGTTGAGAGGTGTCCTTGGTATATGATCCATGTGAGGATTTGGTTTAAGTATTGGCGATAGTGACAGGTTGGACAATGATAGGTTTATGTGAGAGCGACACTGATAGGTTACGGGTTGTTTTGATAGTGGTAGTGGCAATGACAGTTTGGTCTACAGTTGTATTTCAGGGTGGCAAGATGGGGCAAGGAAAAGGGGTTTGTAGCCTCCTTTCGACTGGTTCCATAGAACTCAAAGAGTTGGAGATTCCTTCAAGTTGGAGCCTAAGAATCAAGGGGTTGTAGCCTCCTTCTAGTTAGAGTTGGAGAATTAGGGAGTTGGAGCTTCCTTGAAGTTGGAGCCTGAGAATCAGGGGGTTGTAGTCTCATTCTACTTGGATATAGAGAATCCAGGGAGTTGTAGCTTCCTTTAGGTTGGAGCCTGTAAATAGGGCCTCACAACATACTTCTAGTTGCAACTGGATAATTGGGAATTTGGTGCTTCCAATGAATGTATTCTTTGATATATAAGAAATATTTTCATGGTTTTATCCCATTTAGGTTTCCACGTAAATTCTGGTGTACTGTGTACTTGATGTGATTGATGTGATGTTGCTTATGTTATATGCTCATGATATATTGATTACACATTGATGATATACTGTTGATAAAGTTAAATATTATATTTTATGATTAAAACTGGTATAAAGTGATCATACTAATTCACCCTCCCCTCTCAGTATTCCAATAGAGAATAGAACTTATGTTCCTAGTTCCAAAGAAATTAGGAATTTGGTACTAAAAGAAATGCATAATGTTCCATATACCAGACATATTGGTTACCAAAAAACAATTACAACAATAAAAAACCAATTCGTTTGTCCTGGAATGAAGAATCATTCTTTTGATTACATTTCCAGATGGATGGAATGATAGAGAGTCACGGCTGAGCATAGACACCCAACGTGTTTTCTACAACCATTACCAATTCTAAAGAAGAAATGGGAAGTGGTAACCATTGATTTTATAACTAAGTTTACTAGGACAACATGAATAAATGATTAAATAATGGTAGTGGTTGATAAATTGACAAAGACTACTCATTTTGTTCCTGTAAAAATGATTCATACAACAACTAATATTGTAGATCTTTACATGAAGGAAACTGCTAGGTTGTATAAGGCAATTGTTTCAGACAGAGACACAAAGTTTACTTCAAATTTATGGAGGGGATTATTTATAGGATTTGGTACAAATATGAACTTTAGAGAAGCATACCATCCACAATTAGATAGGTAGATAGAGAGAGTCAACCAAGTGATTGAATACATGTTAAGAATGTATGTGATGGATAAGCCATATAAGTGGGAAGATTGCATGCATTTGGTTGAGTTTTCCTATAATAATGGGTATCAATATTCATTGAATATGAGCCCATTTGAAACTTTGAATGGTAGAAAATG
>JASDQU010403329.1:0-10743 GCA_032191745.1 Picea mariana | reverse complement strand
TGAGTCCCTGGCCAAAGATTTCTTGACCTTCTTTCAATTACCAATTCGTCATGACAATGGCCTCAAACTACTCTCAGAATTTAAACAAACCTCCACCATGCACATCATTGAACACATTCACGAATGGTGTCGACGATGTAGTCTCTGCAAAGATGAAGCTACTCCACAACAATGTCTCAATTGGTTCCTCAAATCACTTGTTTCCCTCCTTGCCAAAGACGTAGCCGCCACCTTCCCCCAGTATGAAGAAGAAGCCATTAGAAAGGCCCAACAGTTTGAACTCATTTACTCACAGTCAGGGTACTTATATACGATCCTACCCGATGCCCCGAGACCCGTGCCATTCGTCCAGGACAAACCTGGGATGTCTCACTCAGCAGATGGATTGATGGGTACCACTACACACCACAATTCACATCCCCAACAACCACCAATGTATGGCACACCTCAATATCCACCAACATATGGCAGAGCCCCATATTATAATCCTCCCCCTTATCCACAACCATACTCCTTAACCTTTCCTCCACCCACCAGCAGACCACCGCCAACACCCACAATACACCCCGCAACCCAACCTAGTTCTGGTACCCCCTCTACCTCTTCTTACACCCTAAACACTAGTGAACGTGACACACCTTCCTACACATCCTACGGATCATTACCACAAAATAATCCATACTTTCCTTTCCCTGCCCCCCCCTAGCCCATTCCTTCCCCACACAGACAACCACATGTTGGGGTTAATTTTGTTCAACCCTCTCCCATTCAATAGTATCAAAATTTTGAACAAATGAATACGGCTAATCCATCCCATCAGTCAAACAATGCTAGAAAGAAAAAAAAATTGAAACAATAATAATCCTAGACCAGGAAGAAATCGAAACCAACCCCAGCCGAACCAACCTGCCAGAGGTAACCAACACCAGGGGAACCAGAACCCCCAAGGGAGCAATAACAATGAATGCTAAGGGAAGAACAAAAACAATATTAAAAAAAACTTCCCTTGTGCCCTTTGTGGTGAATATGGCCATTATACTCACCATTGCCCCCAAATAGCTGACTTTAAATGGATGAAAGAATCTGGAAATGGACCACGTGCCCTAGTACCACCTTCCCCCCAACCGGCCCCACAACAATATGTGCAGCACCCACCCCCAGCCCTGTTGAAAAACCCCATACCACATCAAGGGGTGATGAACACCCAAAAAGAGATGCAACCTACCCCACCACAGGCAGGACCATATCACAACTAGGGCACTTCGACAGATCGAACTATCCTCCTCACTAGTGAGGAAAAAATCCTTCTACAAATGTGCGGTTGTCAATATAGCACACCCTCTGACCCTACTCCCACTACTTCAGAGGAGACCCCAATCATGACTGGCCCACCTTTGATGATTCTATTCCCTAATATTGAAACACCTCTTTGCATCCCTCACATCTCGTTGCGCAAGAATATCCACAACCCTCAAGCTAGGGCAACCCACAATTATAGTCTGGTCAATGACTTGGCACAACCCCCCGCTGCCATGTCAGTCTTAGAAGTTCTTCAAACCTATTCTACTCAATGTAAATAATTACTTTCCACCCTGGGGGCATTTGACCCTGCCAATACTCGACTCATCACATTTGATCTCGACAATGGAGAACCCCATCTCCCCGCTCTTGTCACTTTTCAAATACCGGTTAAAATCTAGAATATCACAGTCCACTGTTGCATTATCGATGAAGGTGCATCCACTTGCATCATGTCCAAAACCATATGGAAGAAACTTGTCTCTCCAGATCTAATACCCTCTGCCATTACTTTGAGGGATTACAATAGATGACCCTCGTCTCCCAATGGGCTCTTCCAAAACGTCCCCATCGAACTTGGGGGAAAAACTATCCTTATAAACATTGAGGTTATCGATGCCCCACTCGACTATAATATTTTGTTTGGTTGCAGCTACATGTATGCTATGAAGGCAGTCGCCTCTTCCATGTTCCAAACCATGATGTTTCCCCATAACGGAAAGATCATTACCATCGATCATGTATCACATTATGAGCCTAACCCTTCATCCGACATCGATAACATCCTTCCTTTTGTCCACACTAATTCAGAAACCTATCCACTCATCAAGATGGGCCCCATAATTTTTAAGGACCCATTCTTGCTAGGGACATACCACATAGCACCACCGCTCATCCATCCCTCAGCACAAGTATGTTTCATTTCCACCAACGGAATGACAAATGAAGATACTCTCCCTCCCACTAAGGCCTCTTTCACTCCTAACGTCCCACTAGTCATAGAATACCTCCCTCAAGAATCTCCTGGAACTTGTTTAGATCTACCCGTCCTTGATTTTACCCTCCCCCAAGGCCATATCCTGGTTTGGGAAACAATCCCCCAAGCCATTACCCAGATCCCTTTCTTTTATCCCCCACCAGGTGTACAAGATTTCCAGGTAGTTTCAATGCTCACCCTTCCTAACATGGTGTTGGAAATCCCAATATGGTATCTACATCCACCTGAGATGGTCCCTCAACCATCCCTCCATCCCCAAACAAAAGGAATCCTGATGTCGATTCCCATACTTGCCCCCACCATCCCACCCACACTCCCACTCGCTAGCACCCCTGCTACAGCTAGGGGCAGATGAAAAAATAAAGAGCCCACCGCTCCACTTCCCCCATGTTTCCAACCTTCGTGTGCACTATGTGAGAAAAATGGACACCCCACCAACAAATTCCCATCTCTACCCAAGCTACGCAATCTAATTCAACTCCCTTGAGCACCACCACTGCTCGTCGCTTCATCCAGTATTGTTGCTATCTCCCCTAACATAAATAGAAAAGGATTGCGAACCAAATTGCATGTGCCATCTGTTCAAAATATGGCCATTACACACACCATAATCTGTTCAAAAACAATGTTAAAGATAATATTTACAACAATGTTAAAGATAATAAAAAAATATAATGCAATAATTAGAGGTTTCTTAAATAAGTGTTGCATAAGAACCTGCACACTATTAGTCAATGTTTCTATTTGATTCAAATGGTAATCCACTATTAACTCTTCCCCGAGAGCTATCCTTTTTATTGCGCACATGACTACTCGATTCTCTTCACGTCCCTCATATATGCAATTTGGTTGTTTGTTTGTTGTCTCAGGTCGTGTGTTGTTTATAAACCTTGAAATATTGTCAGAAGCTTTAGGCCTTCCATCAATATAGATAATCGCTCCCTTATTTTTATCCTTGTTTATTAGTTGTATATAATTTGCAGTGAGTGCATATCTCCACATACTTCGCATGTACTGGACCATACGCATCCAATCATTATAATTGTAACATGGTCCGACATAGTCCATTAATTCAGTTACTGTATTGTATTTTACAATTATTCCATCCATGGAAAATAGCCCCATAGCCCCAAGCCATGTAGGGAGGATGGTGCAATGCGATATGTCCTATTCTTGACAACAAAGTCAACATCTATAGGAGGTAGTTCGTTAGGTACCCATTGTTTCACCAGATGCTTATACCTGAGTGGAACCTCTATGTCTCCTATGCTCTCATCATCATAAGAGCATGATCCTCCTTCGGCAAGAAAAAATTTCATTCATCTACAAAATTTTATTCTGACCTTTTCACCTCTAGTCCTTGTTTGCTTATCATATCTACTACTAGATGTAGTCGCATTTCCCTCTATTTGTCCTAAGATTTCCTCACTCGATGAAGAAATATCTGACAGGTACTTGTTTGGTTGTACCTTCAGTTGCATGTGCACGTGTTGTTAGTTAGTAGTCCATCATCATCCTAGTTCTAATTTAAGAACATTTTTTTCTATATTCAAAGTTCTAAATAAAATTTTTATATCTTTAGTTTTGGATGCACAATTAGACTAGGGTGAAACCACCAATATTAGTGGTCAAACACCTAATTTAATATGATATCCCTCTTGATTTTGGACATATTAAAGACATATTAATGTGATAACACTAAGGACATGATAAATTTATCATATGGATCTAAGAAAAAAATAGTAGTAAGGTTGTTGTTTGTTGGATTTGTGCAAATTAGAATTATTATAAGAAATGTCCATTAGATATGAGGGTCAATGCTATGGAGTAATAAATCCAACCATCAGTTGGTGTGTTGCAAATCTTCGATGCTTTAGTTGGTAATATGTCTAAGGCAAGCCAAGATTAGAACTATACAAATATTGGTTTTGTTCAAGACAAGAGTAGAACTATACAAATATTAGTTTTGTTAAAGCCAAGAGTAGAACTATACAAATATTAGTTTTGTTCAATCCAAGTTGAAGAATAAGTTAGTTATGGCGATGGTTAACAATAGTGAAAACAACATTTTTATGTAGGAAGTAGTGGTTGTTAAACTCAATGTGCATTTGAAATTGGTGCAGTCTTTTTTCAAGGCAGTAATATATAGTAGTTAGATGACAAAGACATGTAGAATTTAGTTAGTTTTTATACCCTCATGAGCAATTGGCCAAGAGTCCCCAAAATGGTTTGGGATGCGACTTGCAACTGGGAATAAAATGAATATTGAGACTTAGATTGAGGAACCGTCGACTCCAATGGATTACTGGGATAGGATTTCAGCTAGACCACCCCTCACTCCCGGGTGCCATGCCTCAGAAATTGCTTTAATCATTGATTTTGACAACTAGTGTTTTGCTCAGTTTGAAGCAATCGAACATTTGTATTAAGGGGTCAGATTTATGAAACCATGCCTTGAGAGTGGATGGATAATTTGGTCACCTATTCCATGCCTAAACAAGCTTGCAGCATTTGACGAAACTAAAAAATGTTGCTCTGTTAGTCTTTTATGCCTTGAGCGGGAATTGGCCAAGAGTCCCCGAAATGGTTTGGGATGTGACTTGAAACTGGGCATAAAAAAAAAATGAGACTTGAATTGAGGAACAATCATCTCTGTTGGATTCTTGGCATAGGATTTTAGCTATATCACCCCTCACTCCCAGTTCCAACCCCTTGGAAGTTGTTTTTTTCATCAATTTTGATAACTAGTGCTTTGCTTAGTAAGAAGCAATGCAACATTTGGATTTAGGGGTCCAATTTACAAAACCATGCCTTAGGAGTCGATGGAAAATGTGGTCACCTATTCCATGCCTAAACAAGCATGCAAAATCTCATGGATCTCAAAAGTGATGCTTCGTTAGTCTTTTATGCCCCGAGGATGAATTTCAAAAAGTCCTCAAAATGGTTTGGGATGTGACTTGCAACTGGGTATAAAAAGAAAATCGAGACTCAGATTGAGAAACCGTCGAATCCGATGGATTCCTAGGATAGGATTTCACCTAGAGCACCCCTCACTCCCAGGTGCCTTGCCTCAAAAGTTTCTTTACTCATTGATTTCGAGAACTAGTGTTTTGCTCAGTTTGAAGCAAACCAACATTTGGATTAAGGGGTCCAATTTATGAAACTGTGCCTCATGAGCGGATGGAAAATATAGTCACCTATTCCATGCCTAAACAATCTTGTAGCATCTAACAGAACTCAAAAATGCTGCTTCGTTAGGTTTTTATACCCTCAGGAGAAATTGGCCAAGAGTCCCCGAAATGGTTTCAGATGCGACTTGCAACTATGCATATAATGAACATCGAGAATCGGATTAAGGAATCATCGATTATGATTGATTATTGGGATAGGATTTCATCTAGAGCACCCCTCACTCACAGGTGCCATGCCTTAGAATTTGCTTTAATCATTGATTTCGAGAACTAGTGTTTTTCTCAGTTTGAAGCAATGCAACATTTGGATTAAGGGGCCAATTTACGAAATCATGCCTCGGGAGAGGATGGATAATTTGGTCACCTATTCCACACCTAAAAAATCTTGCATCATCTCACATAACTCAAAAATGTTACTTTCTTAGTCTTTTATGCCCTGAGCGGGAATTGGCCAAGAGTCCTTGAAATGGTTTGGGATGCGACTTGAAACTGGGCATAAAATGAAAACCGAGACTCATATTGAGGAACCATTGTCTCTGTTATATTCTTGGCATAGGATTTTAGCTAGAGCACCCATCACTCTTAGTTCCAACCCCTCAGAAGTTGTTTTTCCCTCGATTTTGATAACTAGTGCTTTGGTGAGTAAGAAGAAATGCAACATTTGGATTTAGGGGTCCAATTTACGAAACCATGCCTTGGGAGCGGATGCACAATGTGGTCACCTAGTCCATGCCTAAAAAATCATGCAAAATGTCATGGAGCTCAAAAATTCTTCTCCGTTAGGCTTTTATGCCCGAAGGAGAAATTGCCAAGAGTCCCCAGAATGGTTTGGTATGCGACTTGCAACTGGGCATAAAACAAAAACTGAGACTCGGATTGAGGAACTGTCAACTTCGATGGATTCCTGGGATAGGATTTCAGCTAGAGCACCCATCACTCTGGGTGCCATGCCTTGGAAGTTTCTTTACTTATTGATTTTGAGAACTAGTGTTTTTCTTAGTTTGAAGCAAACCAACATTTGGATTAAGGGGTCCAATTTATGAAACCGTGCTCGGGAGAGGATGGAAACTATAGTCACCTAGTCCACACCTAAACAATCTTGTACCATTTCACGGAACTCAAAAATGATGCTCCATTAGTTTTTTATGCCCTCAAGAGCAATTGGCCAAGAGTCCCCAAAATGGTTTGGGATGTGACTTGCAACTGGGCATATAACAAATATTGAGACTCGGATTGAGGAACCATCAACTTCGATGGATTCCTGGGATATGATTTCATCTAGAGAACCCCTCACTCATGGGTTCCATGCCTCAGAAGTTGCTTTAATCATTGATTTCGAGAACTAGTGTTTTGCTCGGTTTGAAGCAATTCAACATTTGGATTAAGGGGGAAATTTATGAAACCATGCCTTAGGAGCAGATGGATAATTTGGTCACCTATTCCATGCCTAAACAAGCTTGCAACATCTCATGGAACGCAAAAATGTTGCTCCGTTAGTCTTTTATGCCCTGAGTGGGAATTGGCTAAGAGTCCCCGAAATGATTTGGGATGCGACTTGTAACTGGGAATAAAACAAAAATTGAGACTCAGATTGAGCAATCGTCATCTCTGTTGGAGTCTTGTCATAGGATTTTAGCTAGATCACCCCTCATTCCCAGTTCCAACCCCTTGGAAGTTGTTTTTTTCATCGATTTTGATAACTAGTGCTTTGCTCAGTAAGAAGCAATGCAACATTTGGATTTAGGGGTCCAATTTACAAAACCATGCCTTGAGAGTGGATGGACAATTTGGTCACCTATTCCATGCCTAAACAAGCATGCAAAATCTTATGGAGCTCAAAAATGCTGCTCTGTTAGGATTTTATGCCCTGAAGATGAATTTCCAAGAGTCTCCGAAATGGTTTGGGATGCAACTTGCAACTGAGAATAAATGAAACCGAGACTGAGATTGAGGAACCATCAACTCTGATGGATTGCTGGGATAGGATTTCTCCTAGAGAACCCCTCACTCCTAGGTGCCATGCCTCAGAAGTTTCTTTACTCATTGATTTCAAGAACTAGTGTTTTTCTCAATTTGAAGCAAAACAAAATTTGGATTAAGGGGTCCAATTTATGAAACCATGCCTCAGGAGCGGATGGAAAATATAGTCACCAATTCCATGCCTAAACAATCTTGAAACATCTCACAGAACTCAAAAATTTTGCTCTGTTAGGTTTTTATGCCCTCAGGAGCAATTGGCCAAGAGTCCCCGAAATGGTTTGGGATGCGACTTGCAACTAGGAATATAACGAATATTGAGACTCATATTAAGGAACCGTTGACTATGATGGATTAATGGGATAGGATTTCATCTAGAGCACCCCTCACTCAAGGGTGCCATGCCTCCGAAGTAGCTTTAATCATTTATTTCAAGAACTAGTGTTTTGCTTAGTTTCAGGCAATGCAACATTTGGATTAAGGGTCCAATTTGTGAAACCATGCCTTGGGAGCGGATGGATAATTTAGTCACCTAGTCCATACCTAAACAAGTTTGTAGCATCTCACAGAACTAAAAAATGATTCTCCGTTATTATTTTATGCCCTGAGCGGGAATTGGCCAAGAGTCCTCGAAATGGTTTGGGATGCGACTTGCAACTGGGCATAAAACAAAAACTGAGACTTGGATTGAGGAACCATCATCTCTGTTCGATTCCTCGCATAGGATTTTATCTAGAGCACCCCTCACTCCCAGTTCCAACCCCTCAGAAGTTGTTTTCTTCATCGATTTCGATAACTAGTGCTTTTCTTAGTAAGAAGCAATGCGACATTTGGATTTAGGGATCCAATTTACGAAACCATGCCTCGAGAGTGGATGGACAATGTGGTCACCTAGTCCATGCTTAAAAAAGCATGCAAAATCTCATGGAGCTCAAAAATGTTGCTTCGTTAGGCTTTTATGCCCGGAGGAGGAATTGACAAGAGTCCTCGAAATGGTTTGGGATGTGAATTGCAACTAGGCATAAAATGAAAACTGAGACTCAGATTGAGGAACTGTCAACTCTGATGGATTCCTGGGATAGGATTTCAGCTAGAGAACCCCTCACTCCTGGGTGCCATGCCTCGGGAGTTGTTTTACTCATTGATTTAGAGAACTAGTGTTTTCCTCAGTTTGAAGCAAACCAACATTTGGATTAAGGGGTCGGATTTATGAAACCGTGCCTCAGGATCAGATGAAAAATATAATCACCTAGTCCATGCCTAAACAATCTTGCAACATCTCACAGAACTCAAAAATGCTACTCTGTTAGGTTTTTATGCCCTTAAGCGCAATTGGCCAAGAGTCCTCGAAATGGTTTGGGATGAGACTTGCAACTGGGCATATAACGAATATCGAGACTTGGATTGAGGAACCATCTACTCTGATGGATTCTTGGGATAGGATTTTATCTAGAGAACCCCTCACTCATGGGTGCCATGCCTCATAAGTTGCTTTAATCATTGATTTAGAGAACTAGTGTTTTGCTCAGTTTGAAGCAATGTAGCATTTGGATTAAGGGGCCAATTTACGAAACCATTCCTTTGGAGCGGATGGATAATTTGGTCACCTATTCCATGCCTAAACATGCTTGCAACATCTCACGGAACTGAAAAATGTTGCTACGTTAGTTTTTTATGCCATGAGTAGGAATTGGCCAAGAGTCCCCAAAATGGTTTGGGATGCGACTTGTAATTGGGCATAAAACGAAAATAGAGACTTGGATTGAGGAATCGTCATCTCTATTGGATTCTTGGCATAGGATTTTAGCTAGAGCAACCCTCACTCCCCGTTCCAACCCCTCAGAAGTTTTTTTTTTCATCGATTTCGATAACTAGTTCTTTGCTGAGTAAGAAGCAATGCAACATTTGGTTTTATGGGTCCAATTTATGAAACCATGCCTCGAGAGTGGATGGAAAATGTGGTCACCTATTCCATGCCTAAACAAGCATGTAAAATCTCATGGAGCTCAAAAATGCTGCTCTGTTAGGATTTTATGCCTCGAGGATGAATTGCCAAGAGTCCCCAAAATGTTTTGGGATGCGACTTGCAACTTGACATAAAAAAAAACCTAGACTTGGATTGAGGAACCATCGACTCCGATGGATTCCTGGCATAGGATTTCAGCTAGAGAACCCCTCACTCCTGGGTGCCATGCCTCAGAAGTTGCTTTACTCATTGATGTCGAGAACTAGTGTTTTTCTCATTTTGAAGCAAACCAACATTTGGATTAAGGGGTCCAATTTATGAAACCATGCCTCAGGAGCGTATGGAAAATATAGTCAGCTAGTCCACACCTAAACAATCTTGCAGCATCTCACTGAACTCAAAAATTGTTGGGTATGTGTTATATTCTTTGCATGAGTAGTAGTGTCTGAGCGTCTGCATTGGGCGCGCGCAGGGGGGTGCAGGGGTGCAGAGCCCCCTGTGCATGGGTTCGGGGGCAGCGCCCGCGAAATGTTTTTTCTTCGCATCGGGACCGCATTATATTTATGTGGTTTTTTGGCACATGGTTTCTTTGCCGATGGTTTTCTATTTCTGGTTAAGGAATTAGGTTTATGGACTAATCCAGGTCATTGGATTAGGGTTTTGGATGTCGATGGTTCCTATATGTATTTTGTATTGTAAACATTGTAACACAATGTATGAATATAATATATGCTAGTTTTCTCAGTTTGGGTTTCCAGGGGAAAAATCTCTGTGTAATGTTTGTATTTTCCATTGTATCTTTTCTGTTCTTTTCTTAATATCTGTTTACAGTAGACATTGTACAAGGCTAGAATTTACATTTGGTATCAGAGCTTTATTGGCTTTAGGGGGACGCCTTTGTGGTCAAGGGTTTGGCTCAGGACTGTGATAAGCCTTGTTACAGTGGGAGATCTGTGGTATTGTTTTTCAGGTGAAAAGAAACGGCAAGAAATTTGAAGATGGAGATCGAGAAGTTTAATGGGAAAAGATTTGAGCTATGGAAGCTCAAGATGGAAGATCTTTTCGTGGACATAGATCAGTGGATCATGGTACATCCAGGTACTGCACCTACAGGAACTTCTGCAGATGACTGGAAAAAGATGGATTGGAAGGCAAAGAGCACAATCCAACTGTGTCTCTCTGATTCAGTATTACTAAATGTGTCAAAGGAAGCTACAACCAAGGATTTATGGGAAAAGTTGGGGAATTTGTATCAGTCTAAGTCCCTAGTAAATAAACTATTCCTAAGAAAGAAGCTGTATAACTTGAGGATG
>JASDQU010403327.1:0-10774 GCA_032191745.1 Picea mariana | reverse complement strand
CAAGTCATTTATATTTAGTTTTATTTTAATATTTTCCCAAAATATCTAGATAAGGGAGGTGGATGGATAATGATGAGGTGGTTGAGGAGACTTGGGGAAGTTTGTATTGAAACTTGATAAATAGGGAGAAGATGGAGAGGTTGAGGCATGATGAGAGGTTGTGACATTTTTGGAAGAGATGATTCTTGTGATAGTTTCCTTTGAGCATTTGTGCTTTGTTGTTCTTGGGGTCACGGGCACGGAGGGCCAAGAAACCAAAAGGTTTCTTGGAGCTAGGAAGCCAGCTAGGCTCCTAGTTGGCAGGGAGGATTCCGTTGTTTCACTCTGGGCAAGCGGGAAAAGAATGCTTGGAAGCGCCCAGGACTACAGTACAACCGGTGAGCTTCGACAAGCTAAGGAGGAGGTATTTTTCAGTGATATTTTGTTATTGATGTTTTGAGTATACTTATGTTTTAAATTCTTAAATCTTAAAGTTAGCCTACTACATATTTCATCATGTTATTACATTTATCATTGAGCAAATGTAGAATAATTGTGTAAATGAAAATGGAATAATGCAAAAAAAAAACTAAGTTGTTATTGTGTATGTGTTTGAATAAATTGTTAATTGCTTAGCACCCTGTGGACGGGTGCTACATTCTTTACCTGGATTGTTCATATACCTGCTCACAACTCCCACTGCATATGCAATATATGATCTTATGCAAACCATCACATACATCAAGCTACCAACTGCTAATGAATAAGGGACCCTGGACATGTATTTTATCTCCTCTTGTGTCTTGGGACACATTTCCTTAGTTAATTTGAAATGGTTGGCAAAAGGTGTACTAATTGGTTTTGCATTCTGCATTCTAAACCTCTCCAACACCTTCTCTATGTACTCACCTTGAGACAATGTCAATTTGTGATTTATCCTGTCTCTTGTTATTCTCATACCAAATATTTTCTTTGCGGCACCCAAATCCTTCATCGCAAATGAATTAACTAATTTATTCTTGAGCACATTTATATCCTACATATTATACCCTACAACAATCATGACATCTACATACAATATCAAGATAATATAGCTTCCATTTTCTAGCTTTTTAAAATAAACAAAGTGATCAGAATGACATCTATTATAGTTGTGTTCTATCATAAACCTATCAAACTTCAAATACCACTTCCTTAGAGCTTGCTTTAGGCCATACAAGTTCTTCTTCAATATGCATTCCAAATTCTCCTTCCCTTTGACCTCATACCCATGTGGTTGTTGCATATAAATTTCTTCCTAGAAATCCCCATGGAGAAAAGTTATTTTTACGTCTAACTGTTCAAGATGCAAATATTCTACTGCCACAAGACTTAAAATAGTCCTAATTGAAGTCATTTTAACAACAGGATAAAATATTTCATCAAAATCTATACCTTTCTTTTGTGAAAACGCCCATCGAGGAACGTTGTCACCTGAACCCCCGTCGGGGGCCCTCTTTCCCCCGGACCCCCCAGCCGGGGGGATAGTTCCCCTGAACCCCGTAGGAGGGGAAAGCCCCCCTGCACTCCCCTATGCAAAGGACTATACATTCTTCTGGGGTGTAAATTCCTCATGGGGTATAAAAACGACTGAAAACAAATACCTCTAAATCAGGAAGATAATCAGGATCCACAACCAACACCACAAACCGTGTGCATACCTCCCATGAACCTCCCAACCTTAGACCACGTTTCTCCAAGATATGAGCAGTGGGTCACCCTGGAGCTGGGACTAAATTCCACCAGGGTAAAGGGAATCCCAGGCTAGGATAAGGTTACAAATTTTATAGGAAGGATTATTTCCCTAGGAGTCCACTCACATCCACAACTTATAGTCCCTCATTCCCAACATGCCTATCCCACCCTAGGGAGTGTGCCCCTTCCTTGCTCGATAGTCCTTTGACTACCCCACTCCCCTTCCAGGGCTTCAGAAACAGGCCAGATAGGAAGTCTCAGAGCACTACAAGTTCCATGAGGCTCTCTCTGGGAAAATAACTTCCCCAACAACCTCTCTCACCTAGAGAGAGTTGCTCATAGGCCTGACAACCTGCTTCTTCAATCTAACTCCTAGGCCAATCTAGTCAGAGTAGTAACAACAAAAATATTGGATATGGCTCTGGTAATGACAACAAGCCACACTAGTCCTGAGAAAAGTGTGGGTAGAAAAAACAAAATGGCTAGGGTGCGATATGGCTCATGAACTGTGTAGTTGTGCTATGCTTCATAGGATTAAACTGGTTACCTTCACGAGGATTGTAGGTTTCCCATCTTGCTTGAATGTTGCAAAGGTCTATGATGAAGATGATGGATCAGTGTGTGAGTTCGTGAGTGTGTGGGAAGCATGGAAATAATGGTTGAGTGAACCCCAACAACGAATTGATTTCCCACCTAAAACTGCATGTACCAAGATTGACACGTGGCTCTCTTGGGAGATCATTCCTCCCAACTTGGAGTTTGTTCCTTTCCGCACAGAAACTTAGGATAACAGGAGTCATTTCCCAAACCTTGGTCCTTTAGGAATATACTATAATATTCCCTTAGAGATAAGCCTACAATCTTATCCCTTTTCCTATCCTCTTAGTTCCCTTCCCTTTCCCTTCCTAGTGGAGCTTAGTCCCCCATAACTCTTTCTTCGTTATCGGTCTACATGCAAAAAAAAATTATATTAATGATATGAGTATTTACATATACAAAAATAAGGCTCACCGACCTTCATCATCTAGGCTCTCCGGCCTAATAAACACATAATCCTCCTATCTTATAAACACTTGGCTCACCAGCCTATAAACATAATTACAATTCAGTAGGGGCTCGACCTTGGGGTATTACAGTTAGCAAGAAAGAATATATTGAAAGAAAAATTATGAATGTCAACATTGCAAGAATGTTTAAAATGTTCCTACATCCTAACACAACAAGTAGTTTTGCATCCTATTGAAAAGAATAAACCTTGTGAAAGACTATACACGTAGTATTTTGTCTGAATGGTATTTGATGCTAGGCTGGTAGAGAACTACATTGCACATATTTTATTTCTTGAATCATGTCATCTCATCTTCATAGCCTTTTACTTCAAGAATTAAGGACTGGAAATATCTTGTGTTTTTGCTTCTTTAGTGACCTTGCTCTAGGCGTGTAGGATATCCACTCACTCTCTACTTCTTCCAATTCTAAAGCTTATTTTTCATCATGGCATGCTCATCTCTTCTCTAGTTCAAATCAAGTGTACAATATCAACTTGGAACATGTACCTACATGGAAAAACCATTCAAGACATAAAATTTATTTTATCCTAATTTACTTTATGTGTAGAGAATTTAACAATACAATCCCAAAAATAGGTTCAATAAAGTTCCCAGGTGACATGTCTCATGATCATGTCAAATTTTCTGAAGCTATTTTTTTCATCGAGCCATGTCCTTCTCTTCAGGTGACCAAAACCTTCAATGATTGAGGTCTGCATATAGGAAAAAAACAAATACCATCGATAAACTAGCAACCAATTACGTCAATTGTTTTATTATCAATTTTCAAACAAAAATGCTTAAGCAATTAGAAAATATAACTAAAATCAATGTTGACTAACATAATTTCCTCCTAGAAAAACATGTCCATAGAGATCTCATAACATAAAAAGTATATATTCGGTCTGGCATGGAACACTAAGACAAAATATAATGGTTCGAAGAAATGAGGAACTGTACCTATTGGGACTCATTAAGTCAAATTATAAATCTTATTGATTTCTTGTTTCCAAGATCCTAATGAAAGGTGGAGTCAACTACCTTGAATATTCATCTATTGAGTGGAAGTTCCCTTTTTTCCATGAAGTAGTGCATTTTGAGGACAATTTCTTGTTGATCAATATTTTAGAGGATTTAAACCATGGGCCATTTATAAGAGATTATTGTTCTTGAATATGAAATCTCTTTCCCTCTTGAGTATGCTCATCAAAGAGTTGTTGTTAGCACTCCTTCAATTATTATCTCTTTGAAATCGGATTATAGATCATGTACGATAGGATTTGAATGGGTTCAATCTATGAAACCAAGATAAGTATTGATGCCACACAAAGGGAAATGGAAAGACAAGGCTTCTTGTAACCCTTTTCCTTTTGGAATTCCCATGAGTATACGAAGAGGTGACACACATGCAAATGAAAGGGTATCTTGCTATATAGTTCCTTCTTTGCGCTCTTGATTGAGTTTTGGAAGAGTATCCTTGATGAGCCTTCTCAACATTCTTCATAATTTGAAATATTTGTAGACCAATGTATTATCCATTAGGAAATCAAGTCAAACTTTTGATTATTCAATGAATAAGGTTTACCAAGAGGAAGAAGGAAATGAAAAGCTAATATTTCCATGTACAAAGATGAGAAATGTGTATTATGGTTCTCTGGATAGTCTAATGGAGGTAAATAAATGAGCATACACACTGGACACTTGCTTTTGTTGATAATGTACCAATAACTCAGATAATCAGTACCTTAAGTGTTCTCCTCTGATTTGGTGTCGAGAAATATGAAGGGAAATCCATCTAGTGTTGTGAGGTGAAGTTATTCATTTGTAAACTCATGAGTTTTTCGGTTCCAATTTCTTAAAAAAATAAAGTCTTCTACAACAAACATTTTTTCAACAGCTAAAGATCATGCTCTTCTTGCTTATGCTATCTGGTTTTTCATGTTAAAGTGAATTCTACTGAAGTAAATGAATCTTCCATTTGAATATTCTCAAAGGATTATGCACATGATTCTCTCATGAAGATGAATGTAAATCATAGTTAATACAAGATTTAAGTTAAACAACAAAATGAAATGCATTAATGAAAGTATGAATGCTCTTATGCAAAAGAAACTAAGAGTAACATAAACCATCCTAAATCACAATCATAAACTATTAATAGTTGGTGGATTTTATACAAAAGAACAAAATAAGCCAAAAACTAATCTACACAAGAAGAAATTGAAGTAAAAATCTATACTACACAAGCATACAAGGAGGTAAAAAGAACTATGCTACTCTATCCTACACTGGCTGAAAAAGGACTATGTGAAAGCATATTTCCAATGTAGCCATTCAAGCAACTCCAAACCTGCAACCACATGTTCATAAAAAGTTAATAGCAGAGATTGGACTAATAAGAGACTAAAAATAGGAATAATTGAATCAAGTAAGCCTCTATCTGGCATGTGAAAGTTGGCAAGGTTATTATTCATGGGATATTTATACATGTAGGATCCCTCCACCAAGCTTCAATTCTATCATAAAATTTACAATGACCACCATAAAATTTTTGGAAGGAATTCAAAAATGGAATACTTGATGATAACCTTGTATGAAATTTGCATGAAGTGTTCCTAGTGGGAGAGTCTTAATATTGATTGTATCGTTTGTTCTAGAGGTAAAAACAATATAATGAGAACCTAATATAACCATCGGTAGAAACTGAAGTGCCTCATTATCTAAGCATGTCTCCCCATACCCACACTTTACGTGAACCACATGCTGAGAGGGATAATTTTTCCTTCTATTTTGAGGGAAACTTTGAGTAAAGGATGATTCCAAGATCTCTCCTATAACATCATCAAAGTTATGTGAGTGATGGAGTATTGAGATAGAATCCAAGGATGAGTAATGCATCTTCCCCTGAGGATTAACTTGGGATTCTGAAATAGATCTAGGTGACATTGTTTCTTGGATCAACTCGATGTCTCATGTGTCTTGGATGGTGATGGGCTGTCTAATTGATGTTATTTTCCCATAGGGGTCTAAAAATTATTTGTACTCTTCATGCTTTGTCTCGTTTTTTATTAACATTTGTGCATTGATATTAGAAATTCCATATTGTACACTATCATTGGATGATGCATTGATACTCACATTTAATTCGGAACTTAAAAATAGTCATAAAAAACAAGGTTATCATTACCAAGTTTTGTTTCAACATGTTCTAGAAATTTAAATTGCAAAAGATTTTCAGCATTGTGCACCCTAGATGGAATGTCATTGTGCAAGGGTCCTTGATCAATCAAATCTTGGAAATTATTCTATTCTCATTCATCATTCAATATTTCATTGTCAGAAAAATGAAAAAATTCTATTGCATGTTAAGTTGGTGAATTCTCGCGTGAGAGATCATTATCAAACAGATTTGTATAAATAGAATATAGATCATCAAATTTTGAAAATGATTGGATTTTCTCAGTAGGGGAATTGTTATAGACCAAAACATATGCATAACTCTCTTGATATTCAAGATAAACAATTGATGTAATTTCTAAATGAATATCATTGGTTTGTTCCCACTCTGTATCTAATGGGTTTTGAGGTTTTCATATAAATTCCCTTCTTGCTGTGACAAAGTGTTGATTAGAGATCGTGTATTATTCATTTTCAATTTCCAAGTCATGATTTCCCTTGAAGGATATAGTCATTATGCTCCATAGTGTTAAATTATCGGTCAAATATACAACAATTTTGTGAGTTGATTCTTCATTAAATACATATTTGACATCATCTTTTGAAACATTTCCCTCAAATTGCTTTTTGAAATCATATTGAAGAGTATTAGATGTTTGAGTGTAATATTGTATGGTCTTTATATTTGAAAATATTTCTCTAGGATGGGAGTTGATTGAATATTCATTGTGCAGATATGAATCTTGCAAATTAAATATCTTTTGATTATCTATATTGTCCCCCTTAGGAATAGAGACAAGATATGAAACCCAATCAAAGATTTATTGGTTTGAGGGTTTGTCACTTTCAATAAATATGTTACAAATATGCATGACTCTTTGAAATAAATCATCCATGGGTTTGTTTTTGATCCTACAAATTTCTTCAAGTTCATTAAAGAGTTCATCATAATCATAATCTACATGAGAAGTGATAAAGACTTCAATTAATCGTCTCCAACTATGTATATATTTCACTATTAATTTCCTAAACCAAGATTTAATTCATCATTCTAATGTGAGGATAAATAATCGACATATTTTATTGTCCCGAACAGATTTAAGATAATGATGTGCAATGTTAAACTGATTAAGGCACATGAATGCAGAGATAATACCTTCACCATCAATATTCAAGTTTGATAAGGGATTAACTATCTTGACTGAGAGCCCCCCGAGGGTCTTATAAGACTCAAAGGGTTATCCCATACAAATATATGGAGAGTAGCCATGGAAGGATTAAAACAATTTATTGAAATAACTCTACATCGACAGAATTTCCATCATGACCTCTTTCTAGCACCAATTTTGTTGATGCGGCCTGCGTGACCTTTATCAATAGCATGGGTTACCCCCGGTGATAAATCCTAATTATACATCACACCATTTGGAATAGGGAACCCATCTATATTATGGCCCGACAACCATTTATGCTTTGGGGTTTACTAGTTGCGGCCCAGTCTAGAAATGATGGCTCCTAAACTAAGGAATGAAATAAAAATAACCTAATATGAAAATGCATGCATCCATATGAAACTAAGGTAACCAAAAATAAAACATAGAACTAGACATGCTCCTGTCAATGGCACAAGAAATAGTTCACACAAAGTAGAGACAAGAATATGAATAAATAGCTGCAAACCCATAATAGTCTATCATTTAAACAATCATTTACAGTGTTATGCCCTCACAATCAGAGAAATATTCCTTGAATAACAAAAATAATAATGAAACAAACACACATAATAATAGTCTATAGTACAATATATATTCTTACACAGCCCAAGTGTTGAGCTAAACGTAGCAGAAAATTCCACAACACATGTGACACAAGAATCAAAGTTCTCGTGAAAATAGTTTGGACAAACAGGCTTCTCCTCATTAATTTTTTTAGCTATAGCACATGAAATATCCAAGAGCCAAAATATACCCATGAATTTGAGTACAATCCCCCTATTTATTGAAATTCACCTTGATTGTTGGCCTTCCTCCTTCCTGACTGTTGACCTTCCATTTGTAAAACTTTTTCCTTACTCTCTAGCGAATGATGAGGGAATAATGACAACAAAAATGTTCATAATTAATATGGAATACATTATATACATTAACATTTCAAATTCGTCTTTTAGTGTGAGTGTCCATCATGGGTTTTGGCCCCATTTCACCTCATACAATATGGTCAATAGTTTGCACACTATGGATCTCTTTTCCTTGATGTTTGAGATTCATCCACTAGGGGGTCTAGACTTCTTTTTCTACCATTTGGGCTTGATTTCCTTTTGTTTTTGGCTTCTCATGTGTTGATATATCAACCACCTCATTTTATGAATATTAATTTCGCAAATACGTTTTTATGTACTAGTGGATCCTCTTGTCCTGATGTATAACATACGTGAGTATGATCTTCCTCCAGCTAGTACCCGAGTTCCATTCAACACCAAATGCATGAGTTTCCCATACATAAAACTTCCAAATATAACTTTAAAAGGTATTTAAACTTGAATAAATCAAATAGAAATTGAGTGATTAGTTCAAATATACTTCCTTGAGTTTGGTCTATGGTTCTTAGATGATGATTTCCTAGATATCCTCACTGAAATGTTGTGTTATCAGTTTCTTGGGTTGATGACAACATTCCAATATGAAAACTTGAAAAATATGGGTCAAATGGTGAGGAGTATTTTGAGACTTATAAATGGAAGTTGTATATATCATAAATAACATTCTAACGGTATAAGGAGTGTGTGAAATGAGACTCAAAGTCAAAATTTATGGCAAAAAAATGAAAGGAATGTTTATGAGACCCACCACTGTGTCGGAAGTTGGAGTATTTTTTCTTTGTCGGAGGTTAGAGCCTTTTAGTTTTATCGAAGGTTGGAGTCATTTTTTTGTTATTAGAGGTTGAAGCTAGCTTTTTTATTTATCGGGGTTCAGAGGATTTATTCTTTTTCATAGGTTAGAGCTTTTATTCTTTGTCGGAGGTTGGAGGCTTTCTTCTTTTTCAAAGGGAAAAATAATATTTTCCTTCTCTTTGTCAGAGAAAAAAAAATATTTTTCTTCACTTTATTGTAGAAAAAAAAAAGATTTCCATCCGCTATGTCCAAAGGGAAGAAAGAATTTTAAAAAAGATTAAGTGTTGGGAAACTTTCATGTATCGGAGAGAATGTAGAGATATTCTTCTCTGACACTGTATGTATTGAAGAGTGAAGGACGTCTTCAAATGATGAATTTTTAACAAGGAAAAGAAATAATTTAGAGCTTGAAGCTTTAAAATTTTTGTAAGTGTTTTTAATGGAAAGAAGTGAGAAAGATAAGAAGGGTTCCCTATTTCTTGGCTCCCATTGAATGAATTTGGAGATGAAGTCAAGAAATAAAGGGAAGGTGTTGTTGCTAGCACAACAATAACATGAGTTCAAAAGTCTGATACGATGTTTGATTGAGGAGTCATTTTTTATGACGTAAAGAGCATAGGAAGAGGTTTCTAATGAGATAAATTTACACTTCATACAATAATTTCAACAATTTCATGGTTAATGAGGTTGGATTGGTGGGAAATCCTTGGAAATCATTCTAGAACTTCTGGGCCTCAGATTTTTACTATGTCAGTGGCATTTGTAATAAAATTCAGAGCCATGTTCTTTCTATTGCTCCACCAGAATTCAGTTCTGTCAATTCCTATGAATTATTTGTTATACAGGCTCTTAATATATCCATTGGAACTGAGGTTACCCATTATGGTCAAGAAATATTATCTCATGAAAACATCCAAATGACATTTGGAGCACCTGATATTGAGTATGTGCTGGGAGAACCAATTCTTTTCCTAGATACAATTCAAATCCAACCTATGTCTTCTTGACTCTACAATAATAAAATGTGATTTCACGGTCAGGATTAGTCATAGAATCAAAAGTCACAAAAAATACGTGAGTATATGATAAGTGTAATGAAATTTGCCAGTGACACAACAAGCTTGCCAAGATATTATCATACTTAATCATAACTGCAACATGACATAAATTAAAAATTAGTAGGAAATCAATACTAGTCATCTAGTCAGGCACATAATGCTTTAAATGTTGAAAATAAAAAATAACTTGACTAATGGGCACATCGAAAAGGATCCGAGTTGGGAGAAATTAGGAGAGGATTCAATATGTGAGTGTATCTTTGATACAGTCTATGCCAGCAAGAAAATAAAGTTCATTTCCTATATGTCTAGTGTCGGTGAGGGATGGACATATTCCTCCGATGTATTGGAGGGAGAATAGGAAATTTGCACCGACAAGTACTATGCATCAACAAAGATAGAGAATGTTTGTCGATACTGTAACACCCCATTTTTTTAACCCCTGGATTAAATGTAATTGATTATGATTAGTAATGGTTGCCTCAACATGGACATAATATTTCCATGCTATGGCTTTGTTGGCAGCCAATTCACTTTTTTTTATGATCCTATAAGCTGCCTACACCTATGTTTTACAAACATCATTTTTTCGTCGCAATTTTCAATAGGCAACATTTTCATTTATTGCGACGTTTGCACATTTGTCTTCGTTAAGTTTTCACAACTGTAAGTGTGAAAACTTCTCCTTTCGAAGTCATATTTCGATCATTATCTGAACTGTCAATATCTCTTATGCCTATCGCGCTTACCTTTTATTGATCATTATACAACTGGCAAGGGTCTCTAATCAGTTCTCATACTTTGATTGATTGTATAACCTGGTTTTATTAGGTTTGTAAGGCATTTAGCAGTTGAATTGAACTTTATATGACTTGCCTGATCATTGA
>JASDQU010403323.1:0-10774 GCA_032191745.1 Picea mariana | reverse complement strand
AATATCTACTGCAAACTAATATTCAGAAAAGAACAAAAAAGATACAATGGAAAATACCAACATTACACAGAGATTTTTCACCTGGAAACCCAAACCGAGAAAACCAGCATATATCATATTCATACATTGTGTTACATTGTTTACAATACAATATACATATAGGAGCCAACGGCATCCAAAACCCTAACCCAATGACCTGGATTAGTCCAAAACCCTAATTCCTTAACTGGAAATAGAAAACCATCGGCAAAAAACCATGTGCCGGAAAACCACCTAAATAAAATGTGGTCCTGGAAATATGTCGTCCCGGTAATATGTCGTCCCGGAAATATGTCGTCCTGGTGCGAAAAAAAATTTTGGGGGCGCTGCCCCTGCACCCCCCCTCTAACCCCTCTGCGTGCTCGGCGCAGACGCTCAGACACTACTACTCGTGCAAAGAATATAACACATACCCAACATCTCTTAGTGAATCTTCCACAATGACCCATTCTTGGAGATGTTCTCGGTGATCAGCTCTAACATAGCTGCAAAACCTGTCAAAAAAGTAAAAGAGGATGCAATTCCCCTAGTTATCAACCTATTTAAATTTACTTATCCACCCTAGAGTACCTAACTGCAACATATTTATCATGCATTAGAGTCTAAGTCTATGAGCCATTTTGTATTTAAGCTCATGTTTGATGTCCTAGTCATAAACCTTTGTGCTGCCATATTTCATTACTCGTAAAATACCACTTCTATGTAATAAGGGCCATACCACTTTTATAGTAGCTTAAGCTTGAAGTTAGGGATTCTACTTATTTTTGGTATAAATAAGTGTTCCCTCATCTCATTTGTATCTGTTATCATTTTTCAATAATACAACCAACAACTCTAAAAGAAATTGTAGAAGTTTTCCTTTGTATAAATTTGTAGGTGCTATCTACCTCTTAGTGTGCTTATTTTTGCTGCTATTTTCTGTTACTTGAGCTTTACTGCTATCATATAATTTGCTGTTAGGTTTAGTTAATCCTGTAGCTGTAGTTTTTGTGCCATTTTGGATACATGCACTCTGCACTGACATAATATTCTTCCATGTTGACTACATACAAGGCATGAGAATATCAGTCCCAATGGTTGGCTCAATTGGTAGATGCTCTTGTACAAAAGTTCAAGGTGGTCTTGTGAAAGGGACAAGGTTGGGTCAGGCATATTAGCTCTCGTGGACGTCTGGAACGACCCCAACATGAACTGTCCTCATGCATTTCTTGAATAACCTTGGGCGATACCCTTGCTTTCCTCGTAGGGGAGAAAGGCTAGAAAAATGTTATAGCCTGCTGGTATATGACACAACCTCTTCTAGACCCATTGTCTAAGATGAAAACACCTCCTACAATAAGAAGTCCAAGGGGTTAGCTCAACCAGTGTCACCAATGTTGTTGGGCATTTGGTTAGTTCCATGTCAGCAGTTGCTCGGTTTGAATCCCCTTGGGTTAGGTGCACTAATCAATGTTGATAGGTTTACTAGGAATGCCATCCATGAATGTGGTGAAGCATCCCATGGGGTTTCTCCACAAGGTTTTCCTTCAAAAAAAATAAAAATAAAGCATGGGAATATGAAGGAGAAAAGAGGCAATTGAGGAATATGAGATGTTTTGATATCGAGAACACATTTTTTATTCAAAAATTACATATCCCTCTCCTATTGTTGTTATTATTAAGTCAATAAGATAATAAGAAAAATAATTTTATTAATGTCAAACGAAGGACCACAAGAGTAGGTCAATGGGAAGCAAAAGTACATCTAGTATTCTATCAAAATCAGAAAGTGAAAAACAAAGAAGGGCCAAGTAATTAGTCAACATGAGTACAGAATAAATAAATTTAGACGCAAAAACCCTGACAAGTATAAATTGCAAATGAGTTGAGAAAGAAGAATAAGGCTCCTCAACTGAGTCGTCAATCACTTCAAGGGGCTAATGCATTGCCTAATAATATTGTTTGGAGACCATTATGGGCTAAAGGGCCCTTGTCATGTAATGTTGGGTTGAGCCCTAGATTGAAGAATTCCATCACTCCTAACATCATGTTCGGGGGAAGAATCTTTATACGAAAGACTTGTTGCTCAAACAGAGTTGGAGAGTAGTACCTTGTGTAGAATGATCCTATCTTTGGGACATCCTAGAGATAGTTTATCTATTGTTTAGTTGGTGCATACCCTGGGGTCTAGAACGAGAACTCCTCAAAAGTCTCGTGGAGGCCGGTCAACCTATTAGGGGAGGGAGAGTGAGGGTCGAGAGGAAACTGGAGGTATTGTTTCTTTGGTATATGGTGTGGTGTGGGCCTCTATCTGTTGTTTGTTGTGTCAAGTAGACTGAACATAGGGAAGAAAGATTTGATCTTATTGGAGGGTTTTGGCCAAGTAGTTCAACGTAGGGATCAGGATCAGGATACTGTGCATCCATAACATACTGCAGCAATATAAAGATTCTTGGACCATTTCTCCTGCAAAACATAATCAATAAAGAATTAATTTACACAACCCAAGTTGGCTCTAAGAAAACAATTATTTAGTAATTGAAGTCACCTTAACATGAGTACTAGGCAAAGCTGATGTTCGAAGTGTTTCTTGTGTTTCATCTGTTAGTTTCCTCTTTGACACACTCAGGATGAAAGAAGCTTGATCACAGGTTGCAGCAATGTCAGTTATTCTATAACCATTCTCCCAACGTCTATGAATGCCTTCACTTGGATAGAGGAAATCAAGTTCCACAACCTACAAAGAAGCAATCACCAACATTAGCAATAAACAAACTATTTTGAGCTGCAAATGCAATATAACCTTTGCTTCACATGCAATCTCAACATAGGTAATAGTAATTTAATATAGCTAACCTGATCTGAGAACCTTGCATTCTGAGACATGACTACACCCCATCGACTCCCAGCAATTATCATCAATGTGACATAAAATCCTTTCGTCCACTTTTTACTAATCCATTTGAAAGGAAAAGAATTGTTGACTTTATAAGATTGCTGAGTATAGGGTGTTCCTTGTAAAGATTAAGATAATGAATACACATTGTCAGCAAGATTGCCTAAACTATAAAAGATAGAAGGAAGGATGTTATTTTAAATGCAAAGATCTAGCATGCACACTAATGTTACTTGCAAATGATATTTAAAAATAAAAGAGAGGAAACTATCCCAAAAAAAAATCATCTCATTAATCATGAACAACATGAATAGATATTCTAAATTGTAATGCAGTAACAACTCGGACTAGGATGGCTTCTAAGACAAAATAAGTTCATTAGAAAGAAGGATCCGCAACTGATTATTGAACAACTCTAAGCAAGGACTCCTCTTTGGTGCTATTGTGGTGATATTGGATAGCCCTTCTTAGTTTCGTCTATGGTTTCACCCATTATTATGGATTTATAGCTTAAGTGCAACGTTGGGTAGTAACAAGTCACATGGAACTGCATTCACATTCATAACCTTAGAATTCCCAGATTCCTTGGTTGCCCCTGGAGCCTACTTTGGGGCACCCATAGTAGGGATCTTAGTACACAAGCATAACCCTTCTCCATCACGAGGGTATGGCAGGTAACTTCAAGGCATAACCCTTCTCCATCATGTTGTGCAAGAGCTCTGCAGCCTGCTCTGTTCTACAGCTCTCACAAAGACTCATAAGCAAATTATTGATGGTTGTAGTATCAACAGATTACTGCTTTTTGCCTTTTTTTTATGGATGATGTTGATGTTGGGGAATATTATGAACAATATGAGATATTAGGAATTGCTAGGCAAAGTACTACCAAACTTTGGTATTTTCAGTTTGTGGAATTCACCAGAGATTGTGTAAATTGTACCTAATCTCACATGTACATGTGACTATATATATATAAATCCTTTTTCTTGGAAAAAAAATGAGATTGTATTGAATGCCTATCTATCAAAAACATTTGCAAATATTTGTGAGAGTTTGTTAGCGCTTTCAATATGAATTTTTTGTGCACTGGTTTCTTTTTTTCTTTGCCAGAACTCCTGGTAAAGGCTCCACTTTATAACAACTCTATAGATTCATTTGCAGAAGAAGAGTCCAGAAAGGGTTATTGTAAATTCAAAATCATACAATTGCCAGTAAATGATTTTGAGAAGTAGATTTGATAGTATTACTTTAGTCTTTTCAATTAAAGGTAAAACTCACCAATATTGGAAGGACACACAACAAATATTGATCTATTATAAACACAACACCTTATGTTGTCTATCGTGAGTTCTTGAACTTAGATAGCTTGCAAATTTAATTGGGAGAGTTCAGACTTCCTCAAAAGGTATACTTGTATTGTCAACAAAGACCTCATCTTTGCAAGTTTGAAAGTACAAATTAAGTTATCAACTCATTTCAGTGAAGATTGTTGTGAATCATCTGTTCTTAAAGTATTCGAGTATTTTGGTGAATGGTGAATGAGTATAAGTCAGACTCTATGATGCTTGCTTCATTTGTTTGATAAGATGCTCGATGGTTCTGGTCCTTACCATTATGATGTAGATTTCCCGAGTTTTGAAATTCCTAGAAACTTTAACCATGATTTCATTCTTGTTGTAGCAAAAATGGAACAAACGAGTTGCAAATTTCTCTTATTAAGAGAACGACAACCTATGAAGATGTATAACACTATTATCATTTATATATTCTCTATAAATATATTATTCAAATTCATGACTTCCCTTGGCCTCTTTCACAGGAATTTCAATATGATTGATAATATAGAAGGTAAGTGTAGACACTTTGATTGATAACCTAGAAGTTAAAGTGTAGGGCCATGGGATTCTGATTGTCTCAACTCAATAGAGTTACCTGGATTTGGGTTCAAGCTTTAAATTTTCTCGGATTCACTGAAAAGGTATGTTCCAGTTGTAGTGCATCTGTTTTCTAGATTCAGTTAAGCAAGGAATCCACCAAAAGCTATCATGTTTTATACTTTGAGCACTAAAAGCATTCGTTGTTTGCTGAGGAGCCAAACCCAAAAACTTCTTGGTCAAAAAAATCTATTGCATGTTGAATAATAAGAATGATTGAGGGGAGGCCAAATAGCAAATAAAGACATAGGAATGGTTGAGAGGAGTCCAAATAGCAGACAAAAACACTTGGACATGTTATAAAAAAATTAACACTTCTGTTCAATTAAAACTTTCTAAAATTCAATATTTTTGGAAGTTTGGTTTATGTTTGTTATAATTGACTGAATACTCAAAAATGAATTTGAAACAACAAATTTAACATAAGGCCATGGAAGAAAACAAGAAAATTTTAAAATGCAAGGGTTTTTGGTTAGAGTGCAGAGGTGTATGGTATAAGGAAAACAAGAATTTTGAGTTTCACAATGTAGAAGTGCTATATGTGCTGGGATTTGTAGGTTGAAGGCTATTGTATATCTGTTGATGTATCAGGTCAATCCTAGTAGAAAACTTCACTGATCTATTTTGCCTAGATAGGTTGCTTTCAAACATTAACCATGAGGCCTACTATTCATATTATGTGACCTGAAAGTCCACTTCTGATCTGAGTCCTTGTTGGTGGTTCAGATATTTTGTGACCTTGTTTTTACAGTTATGCCTCACAAATGAAGTTAGCAGCATGTACAAAAAGGATTTTTCTTCCCAGTGATTTCCTGCGCATTACAGCCATTCTACATGAATTGTTATTTTGAAAAGTTCTTTCAATGCTAAGATTGTATTATGAATGCTTTTCCTTGTTGTCTGTGTTGTAATGTCTTTAAATACTTGAAATGGATACGTATAGGTACCATGGGAACTCAATGTCAGATCCAGGAAAAACTTACAGAACCCAAGATGAAATATCAGGTGTCAGACAGGTACTGCAAACTATTTGAAATTTACATCTTAATGCATCAAAACATCTCTTGCTTCTAGGCTTTATAATGACAGACTGAATTGAATATGAGTATATTTTGGTGGTTTGCATTGATAAAACGTGATCCAATTGAAAGGGTCTGTAAACTTGTGCTAGCTCATAACATAGCCACATCGGCTAAATTGAAGGTGCCAAAAGGATTCAATAGATATTATTTTTCCCCAGCATGATTTTTTTGTATTTTGGCTTAAATGCTTCTGATCATATTCACCTAGTCTGCAAGGTTTGTAGTTCAAGATAGGTTGTAAAGATTTGTTGTAACTTGAATTTTGTATAGGATATTGAAAAGGAAGCAAAAAAAGAAATCGATGCTGCAATTTCCCTGGAGAAGGTAAATACAATGTTTGGAATATCTGGAAATTATGTTTACATTTGTCATTCTTTGTTAAAAGTTTCTAGGTTAGCTCTTCGTTTTAAAGACCATACATTAGCCAAAAGTTTTGACTTCAATAATTTTTCAATAATGTTTTGCATCAAACAGGAATGTTCAGTGCCAGATTCTTTAGAGATTTTTTCTCATGTACACGTAAAGGGGTTTGTGACCGAGGTATCCAATATCTTGACCTTTTTGGGTAAATCTCTTGTAGTTTATTTTTTTTCAATCATAAACTCATCATTCAGGTGTCGCTTTTTGATAATGCAGGCATTTGGTGTAGATAGGAAGGAGCTAAAAGGTTTATTGCCTTGATGAATGTGCTTTACATAGTCCAATGTTTTTGAGTTATAGTTGAATAGCAAATAAGAAAGAAAATGTTAAGTGGAATTTATATCATTATTCATTGGTGTAAGGAGTTGTTGGGTCAATTCTTCCTGTTGAAAGATTTTAATTGACCAGTGTATTCCATGGGAAGATACTCTGACAGGTAATATTCTCATATTGTTGTTACTGCTATGGCTTCATTTTTTGCTGGCTTTTAACCATTTCATAGGAAGACAGTTCAAACTTCATATAAGAAAATGAACTGAAATATATTTCTCCATGTTTCTCCAACTTTTCCTTTCACTAGTCTGTTCTATATTAACAACATTGCCTACCTATTGTACCAGATGTTCAACTCCCATTATTTGCATGTATACGATGGTTATCATGTGCATTTGACTTTAAGTACTAGGAATTTTATAAATTAATCAGAAGAATCCCATTTAATGGGTAACAGAAGCAGCTAAATATATTGGTGCAATGTTGTTTCTCATGCTTAATATGCACTTTAGATCATGGGGTGTTACCCTCTTCTATTTGACCTCAAAGTGATTTGTGCAGAACTATGTTGATAACTCCTTTCAGAAGCAATAAAATTATGACCCATGTTTGTTTGTTCCTCGAGTCTTGTCCAAGTGTTTCTTAAAGCTAAACATCAAATACATTTGTTTCCTCTTCAATGGCTAGTGTTTGTAAGTGCTATTACTTCACACATGGTGGGAAGTTCAATGGGATCGTGTGAGGGTTCGGGGATGGCATCATGACGTTATGGGTAGCTATTTCCTTCTAGAATTAATTCAGTCATAAAAAGAAAAATGTTTATTAATCAACTCTATACATAATATTGGAGTGGGAATCAACTTCATTTTGACATTCCTTCCAACTAGTAGGAAATCCAAATGCACTTCAGTTCTTTTCTTTGATTTTTCTAGAAAAATGATCAAATTAGCCTTCTACATATTATGGATCAAACCTGATTCACTATCTACCTGTCATTTTTTTATTGAAAATGTTGAATATTAAACCTCGTTCACTATCTATCTGTCATTTTTTATTGAAAATACTGAATATGTTCAAATGGACATTTGTTTGAATGGCCACTCATACTTGTGAAGTTTATTTTTGACCTTTAAGTTTGATGAGAGCTATGATTAAGAGTTGGTTGATTGTAGAACTATTCCATCTATGTTGAAGTTTGTGAACTTCTATCAATTATACAAGTTGGGAGGTTGGGTGCATTTCAAAGGAAAAGTTTGACAGAACTAATTGCCTTTTTCATCGCTACTGAAGTTGAGGAAGGCAGGGCGATATGCCCTAACTTGGAACTCAAAAGATGAACCTTTTTGAAGGAATTGTAAGGAAAAAAAAGTTATTTACGACCTATATTTGTGAATGATATTTTTCACCCTTATGTTTGATGAGAGCTATGGTTGAGAGTAGGCTAGTTGGTAGTACTTTTCCATATATGCTTGACTTTGTGAAGTTCTCTTGATTATGCAAGTTGGGAGGTTGACTGCATTTCTCAAGCAAAGTTTGATAGAACTAATAGCCATTTTCCTCGTTGCTGAAGTTTAGGAAGGCAGAGCAATATACCTTTTAACTTGGAACCAAAAGGATCAACCTTCTTGAAGGAATTGTTAAAGACTGAAGTTAATGTGCATTTTAAAAAATATGACATTCTTTGTATAGTGTAATTTTTTTTTTCTCAACGACAAGAATTGGATTGAATTATCTATTTTTTTTTCTTTTCAAGGAGAATTAATAGATTGAATTATATCATGGGATTTTTATAGTACAAATTTAGATGAAAATTTGTCTTAAAACATAGCCATGCCAATTTTCCTTTATAACGTTTGATTGTGCATTGGCAAAGCTCGGGGCTCAAATCAAGCTTTATGCATATTATATACCCACATTCTCACTGTGGCTTGGAAGGTCTACATGGCAAAGTCATCGATGGACTTGTGGAATTAAATTTTGGCTAAAAAACCATGTTCAAGGGGAATCTAATTCATAAAAGCCACTTAGCCAATGCATTTGGTCCCATCCACATGAAATGGCTTCTTACAGAGGCAACAACATGATACTAACTATATTTTAACTTGGTTGGGGTGACTACAACTTCTCTTAACAACCCGTTTACCCCTTTCACTACGCTCTGAACTTTGAGTAGCATGATCTCTATAGTGTTGGCAAAATACCTGCCAAAAAGTACATTGCAGAGGCAACCTTGGGGTGGAAAATGAATAAGATTAATGCCCTCCATATATAAAGTTCTAGTTAAAAACTTGGTAGCAAAAAATCTGAAAAAATGTAGATTTCAATACTACCACTAAGAGAAATAGAGATCAAATTTCATTGACAATTTAAATTATTAAAAACCTAAAAGTCTTGAGCAATTTAAGGCCAAAAATACTTCAATGTGATTGCAAAGATTGGAAACCTCTGGGAATTTGTATGAAGACAACAAATAGGTGATAGGGGTGAATTTTTTTGAAAGATTCACGAGGTGGCTCAGTCCCTGGATTGATCCACCAAAACAACAAAAGAATTGTGTAACAACCTACCTTTTGGAGTGTTAATGTTTTGCAAGATTTTGAGAAAGTCAATATCGCTATTGAATAAAACAAATTGAATTTCCCCCAACCTAGATTGAAATTTTTTAATCAAGGACCAAGATCAAGCATGAATCTGGTGATGAAGCTTCACATAGGCAGAGAAGCATGAAATGCTTGTATAGCATCTTGAAAGGATTTTGTGTTGTAAGAGCATTGATTATGCACAAAAAACACATAGATGATAATGTGGAAGGGTATGGAAGTGATTCAATGGAGACTTTTACAATGACAAGGGTTTAAAACCGACAAACTCCAATTGAAGACATATCCTTATTAAAAGCCAAATGTCAACATTGTAAATAACAAAGCAATATTGGTGCCAATGGAGTAGAACTCTATTCGTTCCAATTGAAATCACTTTCCATTCATTTCCTTAATTCAATTGAAACAATGAGATATGTGTTAACTTACCCCAATCTTCATACAAGACTACAAATTCATGATGTCTCCAATCATTTCTCAATGATTTTAAAGCTCCCAAATAATTCCAAAATCAATAGGAACATGTTCTAACAATGATGTAGAAGATGAACCCTATTCTTATGAAATGATAATTTGAGCCAATGGGGAGACAAGTTTCTTCTATCAACGACAAAGCACAAATGAGGTTGTTAAAACTCTATTTTCCTCAGTCTCTAGGAATGGTTTAGCTAGAGTATACAAAATGAATTTCTTGAGAGGTTGACCATGAGTGATAGTCATATCTCCTTATCTACAACTATTGTAAGCATCAACTATTGCCAACAAAGATCTACCAAGGATCAAAGGACAATCATCGAGTCTAGATTTTTTCTATAGCACCATGAAGTTTGGAGGGTGCTCCCATGAGTATATTGAGACCACAGTGTCCTCCAACATCTCTTCTGGCTTAACAGTATATTAGTTAGCCATATGGAGAATAGTAGGGGTTTGCCTTCGTAGCTTTTGGAGCTTTAATTTTTCCATGGTTTATTTAGTAATGACATTGATGGCTGCTCCTAGGTTAATCAAAGTGTTTTATATCAGGCTATCAGTTGATTGCTTATGTGGATGTCTACTACAGAGATGCTTGGATCGGAATATTTCGAAGTAAGAACTTTCCCCAACATAAGATCAACAAGTCGATCTATGACATGGATGGTCTGTGGATCTTTCCTCTTCCTCCTTGTTTCTTTAGGCATAGATCTCTAACATCCTTACTGTCGATAGGAACATCTTTGATTGCTTGGATCAGAGGAATTTTGACACATAAGTTCTGAAGTTTTCCTAAGAAGTCAAAATCTGGTTGAAGGGTTGTCGAGCACTCTGTTCCAATCTTTTTGGAAAAGGTGGACTGTATTTTGGTTTCTTTTGTTCTTGTTGAGCAGAAAGTTGTTGTGGCTGATCTTGACAAGACCCCCTTTACCATTGGAAGTTAGTCCTCCTCCTCAACCAACCTTACCTAAGACCGATGATATATATTTAAATATTGATATGGCTAGTATCTTAGCAAAGGTTAATGTACATGTTCCTCTCAGTATTGATATTGTATTTTTTTTTTAAATACCTACAACA
>JASDQU010403320.1:7598-18341 GCA_032191745.1 Picea mariana | reverse complement strand
TTAGTATGCAGTAAGGCAATGACTACACAGTTAACCAGACCCTGGCAACGAATGCAACGCCTGCAAATCAAGCGACAGACAACAACGAATCTACATGCTGGCACATCGAGAAACTGGCAATGCATGCATAAATCAATAAGGAATGACAACCCATCCGACACAGCATGACCACGCCAGCAAGCTAAGAAAAACATCCCCCACATTGTCTTTCAAAAATAAAAGGTGGAAACACAGTCAACACAACAGAATCAAACGTTGTCTATCCCCTAATACCTACTGCCATTCACCTACAAATCGTTGTCATCCACATGCAACGTTGTCCTTCATAACTAAAATTTAAAGGCATCGCTGATTAACCAATAATTCTGGTACCTATTCAATACATTAGGTGGTTGTCAAAACTCTATCTAAAGAAGTCTGTGTCCACATAAAATTGTTGTTTAAACATGCATTAAGTGGTTGTTCTAATAATTAATTGACATGACGTTTATTAAAATAGGTTAATGCTGTCTACTAAAGGTATGATGTCGTTGTCATTTAATACCTGATAGCCATGGAATACATCCTAATTATAACCGTTGTCAATATACATGCTAGTCCATCCTTATTTCTAAAAATGAAAATCATTGTAATATGCATCTTTCAACTCCACAAATGCAATGCAACCATTACGCAGAGGACGCAACTAATGCACATCCATAACTTGCAATCAATACACAGTCTCAGATGCAACCCAAGCCCAGTTTCCATATATGTATGAAATCACTGGCATAAATGTTCAAATGTTGCCATTAAATGCATATCTCGCCACAGTAAATAAAAAAAAATGGGATTCGCTGCCAATACAATTTAGTCAAATCAAGGTTGGCATTCACTACCAGTCGTAGCGTAAACTCGTTGTTTTTATTAAGTATAAAAACGCAATCAGTCTGAGATGGAATTTGTTGCCAGTAAAGGTGTGCTTTGTTGTGTGAAATGCCCAAAATTTCATGAGGTGAGTGTGGTGTACAGGCTATGTGCAGGGCCACGAAATCACAGTGTGAAATCAATTGATAGAGCCACTTGAAAGATCCAAGCCAAGGCTCGGTACTACACACTTTAGAAGTGAATTTAAAATGCTAAGAAGGTGGATCTAGGCCTAGCAATTTCGCGGTGTTTAGAGAATAAGATAAAAAAAAAAAAAAATTAAGCCAGACGTATGTAGATTCGCTTGTAAGAGGGACGATACTATCCCTCTCTGTTGTAAATTATCACCCAACCAAAATGCTAGGAAATACCCAAAAACTAAAAATGAAGACAAATTGTTATCAACACAGACGGACGAAGGATATCAACCAATAGATGCTTAACCAACCATTTAACTGATGTGAATTACAGATCAACAAATAAAATCCGTCTTTTAACATTTAAAAATGAATCGTTGTCTCAAACAAAATGGTAATCATTTGCAAAGACAATGCAAGATGAATCATTCATCATTAAACAATCAAGGCAGAGAAAAATTTCTAGGAAGGACACAGGGATTGGCATATGGAAATGTAGAGATCAACGGTCAATCTATCAGAGACAATCAATCAAGAGCAGTGATACTCATGCACAACAAGGCACAAAGATGAATCATTCAGTCAGGAACAATCGACACATAGATAAGAAAGGGGTATACTCTAGGAAAAACTATCCTTCGTTGATCATCCACGCACAAAAAAATAGGGCTTTAGGATTTATATGTCTATTAACACTGAAGTGACAACCGTCGATCTAAATCCTGGCCAACTGCTCAGGCATGGAATGATGATATAGGGATGAGGACAAAGTAAGGCACAACTCTTTGCAGCAAACCAATAAAACCAATAGGACAGTCACAACACTTAGGGATCGAAAGCCAAGGGAATCAAGTCAAGTAGCGATTTTAAGGCTATGGGGAATTTAAGTTCTCGATTAAAATGCTAAGTCAAACACTTTCTTTACACAATTAAAAGTACATAAATGAAAACGCAATAACAATAATTATCTACCTTTCAAAATAATGTAGGCGTACGATAGCCCAAGGTGACATCTCCGAGTCAATGTTCTGCACGCTCCATGCAGCTCCCGCTTTTCGACAGTTGAGACTTCACTGGTACCTCCTAACCAACGCTAGGGGTACTCTTCCTCCCCCTTAGCCCCCCGAGACACAAAGGGGCCACGCACACTAAACCAGAGAACAACTAGCTCCCAGCTTGCCTCGTAAGGCCAAGCTACCACTCCTCACCGAGCTGGGTATCCCAACTCCCACAAGCTAAGTCAGTCAAGTCTAAAATTCTATAGCATAACGTTATGCATAACAGAGCAGATCCATCCTCCTCCTCCTCCCTCCTTTATATAGAGTTTCTAAGTCAATTCCTTCCTAATTTCCCATTTAATTTAATGTTCAATAATTTAATTCAGAAAAATCCTCCCCGTACATGTGTCACCCATCCCTTTAGTTTCACTATAATTTAATTTTTATTAATGAATTATTTCCTCCTATTTCCCTCACCCACCTAAAATCATTCCTAGAATCGCTCCTAGGTGTCCCCATATACCCTTATACACTTTAATGACTTACCCCCTTACTAATTTACTAGTTGAGTTCAATTTAGAAAGTTCTTAAGGGAAAGATTCCTTGCTAAGTTAGTCATTCTGCTTTGTCCTTAAGTTTCCCTTTCTCTTTATGTTTCTCCCCTTTTCCCTTAGTTTATTAATTCTTTTCAAGTTTCCCTCTTTCCCTTTTTATCTAAAACTCAAATTAGCAAGTGTAGAATTTACCCTTTTTCCCCTTTTTCTTTTTAGTTAAAATTTTAATTAGCATATGTAGAAAAACAATCAATTCCCTTTTAAAATTTTAAATCCCCCAATAAATTGATTTTAATAATTTAATCAAGTTTCTTACCCTCTTTTCGTCACATGTTTAATGATGATTATTATTATTTTTATTATTTTTTTACCACAAGTATTACTTTAGACCTAGATTTTAATTTTCGAGGTTGGGCGACATTTTATTAGGGAAATTGTTTTTAAATCTTTCTTATCACATTATTCATTATAAGGCCATCTAGGTTTATTCACTTATTAGTTAACAATGTGACGTTCCCTTTAGGACACACTAGGTGCTCCAAGGGTGCCACTCGCCTCATTTGGTTTCCCTTGGACGACGTGCCCTTCAGGATGCAGTACGTGCTCCAAGTTTGCCACTCGCCTCTTTCCATTATTCTTGTGTGATGTTCCCTTCAGGACGCACTACGGGTGCCACTCTCCTCTTTCCGTTTTTCTTGCACGACGTGCCCTTCAAGTTGGACTACATGCTCCAAGGGTGCCACTCGCCTCTTGACTGACTTGGTAGACATAAAAAACCCCTAGAGTCAATACTCTGTCAGGTTATCTTGTGGGAGACTAAGGGCCTCTAAGGAATAAGGCCCCTGCCTTATTGCATGCCCCTTAGAATCATCGTGAGTGAATGTCGTAGTCTTCCCTCACGACATCGTGGGTCTTCTAGAACTAGGTAATCATTAACCTACAGTTTAAGCCACAACACGAGTGCTAGTAGGCTATGGCAGGGCTGTCGTCCACACCTCTCCCTCATCATCTCTGGTAGTCGTGTGTGACCCCTCTACTCCATATGTGAGTCTGTTCGGCAAGCTATCATCAACCTACATCATCAACGAATCATGTCATAAATAAGATCCATAATCATATCATCTAATCAGATGCAGATATGTCATATATACAAAAATCAAACCCCAATAGTCCACTCCCTGACTCGATACGGAGTCCAAGGGTTTCATTGATGCCTCTACATCCTCAAGGTCCAAAATCCTACACACTCAGGAGAACCGAGTCAATAGCACCTATTTATATCAAAACAACAAAATAACATGTCATCATATCCATAATGCATCATAATCATAATTGAATGTCCAATAGTATAATAAGCTGGATCACTTGCAAGCAAGTGTCCTCAAAGAGTAAGTTCACTCAGTGCGGGAAAGCGAAAGATGTTAGATACACCCCCTCTTGGTCTAAACTTTGTCCTGAAGTTTCAAAGTATATAAGTGCCAATATAATGTGTATCACAGTATCCTAAGTCTATCTATCCAACAAAAATGGAAACTGTTGGCACATATCATATGCATCCTCTGAGGTCGTCGAGTGCGGACAATAGTTGTCCCACTAGACCTTGAAATCATCTAATGTTCGATGCCATATCTATCGAATGCAAGGATCCCGGATGTGGATCGGCTCAGCCGTGAGCACACCCTCATCCGACACCTGCAAGGTGCTCAAATCAAACATGTGTAGGATCACTAATCATAATGTCTCAAACAGAGACGTGAAAGACCTCGTGCATACGCCTCAAGAATTAGGCAAGTCTAGTCATTAGGCCATGGGCCTCTCTTTTCCACAATTTCGTAGGATCCCATGAACCTAGGAGATAGCTTAGCCCCTTTTTCAAATTTCATCGAACTCTTATGCGGTTTCAACCGCAAAAATACTCGATCGCCACATCGTAACTATGGTCGACACGACGTGCATTGACATAACTCTTATGTCGATCTTGCGCTTCATTGATCCTTTGTCTTATTGTTTGTGTTTGATTTTCCATTTCTTGGATCACATCTGGTCCCACCAGGACCCTATCCTCAAGACGATCCCAACTCAAAGGCATCCGACATGGTCACCCATAAAAGAACTCGAAAGGTGCCATATTAATGGTGCTTTGGTAACTTTTGTTATATGTGAATTATACCAATGGAAAGAATTCTTCCCAATTCTTATGTTGCTCCATCATGTACATGCGCAACATGTCTTCCAATATTTGGTTCATTCATTCGGTCCACCTGTCAGTCTCTGGGTGATACATAGTACTAAAGTTAAGTTGGGTCCCCAAGGCCTCTTGGAAACTAGTCCAAAATCATCTGATAAACACTAATCCTTGATCAAACATAATCCTATTAGGCCGCCATGCAGCCTCACAATCTCACCGATGAAAACTATAGCTATGTCAGGTGCCTGATACTTCATATGCACAAAAATAAAATGAGCACTCTTCATCAGAGTGTTGACTACAACGAAAATCGAGTCCTGTATCCTTGTCATTAGTGGAAATCCAATGATGAAATCCATCGAAATAACCTCCCATTTCGATTCTGGAATAGCGTGTGGTTGTAGTAATTATGCCAGATGTCTATGTTCATCCTTTACTTGTTGACATTCTAGACATCTAGCCACATATTTGACTATGTCTGCCTTCATTATCTTCCAGAAGAATAAGGGTTTAAGGTCTGCCCTCATCTTCGTGACTCCCGGGTGAGCCATGTATACTGCTGTGTGAGCCTCATTTAGGATCCAAATCCTCAACTCTTTGTTTAGTGGTACGTAAATCTGATTTTTAAACCTTAATATTCCATTGTCGTCCAACGTAAATCCTTCAAATCTTGGTACCATCATTGTGTTTAGTCTGATAAAATCCTTGATCTCGTTGTACCAGTCATCGTCGCAATGTAAAGTTAGAATCTTTTCACGTAGATTCGTTTGAAGAGGTAACACTGAAAAGATGTGTGGTCTCTGACCCAATGCATCTACCACGTAGTTCACTGTTCCTTTTAAGTAATCTTAAAGTCATATTCGCCAAGCAGTTCCGACCAACGTCGTTCTCACTCATTCAAGTCACTTGCATAAAGATGTGTTGTAGTCCACGATGGTCCATTTTTAGTTCCAATTTTCGTCCAACAAGGTAGTGTCTCAAAATTATCAAGGCATAAACAATGGCTAACAATTCCAGATCATGCATCACATAGTTCTCCTCATGCCTTCTCAATTTCCTTGATATGTAAGCAATCACTCTATCGTCTTGCATCAAGACTCCGCCTAAGCCTTCCTTGGATGTGTCAGTGCATACCAAGAAGTTCACATCCATGTCAGGGACCTTTAGTATCGGTGTTGTTGTCAACAACTCCTTGAGCCTCCGAAATGCCTCCACACATTTCTCGGTCCAAACCAATTTCTTGTTCTTATTCTGCAATTCTGTGTTTAGATTTTCTATCTTCGAAAATCCCTTGATGAATCGTCAATATTATTTTTCTAAACCCATGAAGATATGCACTTCTGGGAAATTCATCGATGTAGGCCATTCCATAATAGCCTCGAACTTTTGTGGATCCATGATGATACCTTCGCCGGATATTACATGCCCTAAGTAGTGAATCCTCGATTGATAAAACGAGCATTTGGACCACTTCCCACAAAATTTATGCTCTCACAGAAACTGTAGTAACAAGTGCAGGTTCTCATCATGCTCCTCCATCGTCCAAGAGTAAATCAAAATATAGTCAATGAATACTTGGACGAACTTATCCAAGTACTCGCAGAACACCCCATTCATCAAACTCATAAATACCCCTAGGATGTTTGTTAGTCCAAATGGAAAAATAGTAAACTCTTAATGAACAAACCTCGTCTTAAAGGCAGTCTTAGGGACGTCATCCTCCTTGATCTTTAATTGGTGATACCCTGATCGCAAATCGATCTTGGAAAACACTGTCGCACCCTTCATCTGATCAAACATATTATCAATCCTTGGCAATGGATATTGATTCTTGATCGTTGCCTTGTTCAATTGACGGTAGTTAATGCAAAGTCTCCATGACCCATCCTTATTTCGTATGAAAATAATAGGCACGCCCCACAGTGACACACTTATATGTATAAGTCCTAGGTCCAACAACACCTTCAGTTGCATTCTCAACTCCTGTAACTCCGGGGTCGACGTCCAATAAGGCATTCTAGCTATCGGTTCAGTCCCTAGTTTCAGGTCTAAGGTAAACTCCAAATTCCTCTCTTGCGGCATCCTAGGTAACTCCTTCGAGAAGACATTCACAAGATTTCTCACTTCAGGAAGGTGCTCTAGACCTTCTGCTACTCCCTTCTCATTCAACGCAAGGATTACATAAATCTTACATCCCTTGCGTATGCTCTTCCATAACTGTAAGGAAGAGATAAACCTTAGGTAAACTCCCTGGTTCCAACCTACAATTAGGTGTCTCTATCCCTCATCATCAACCAAGATCAACCATTTTCTCTTATAGTTGAGTATTGTCTCATGCGATTCCAACTAGTCCATACCGATCATGACCTCATAAGATCCTAAGATCGTGACGTATAGGTNAGGGTACAACCCATAACCTTTCCTCCAACCTTCTATTTGGCTCCTGAAGCCATCTCTACAAAGATAAACTCATCTTGTTTGACTTCCTTTACCTTAATCCTTTTTAGTGTTGCACCCGAGATGAATCACTCAGTAGCACCGGAATCTATCAAATACTAAGGGTATGGTTAGTGACGGTACTTGACATATCCATCACAGTCGATTGGTGCTCTACCTGGCGGGTATTTACCGCTGCATGAATCCGATGGGCCTTGCCCAAAACTCCCATGGTAGTGGGTCCAACTGATCCAGATGCTTTGGCCCCTTCCTATGGGTAGTAATACTGGTAATGTGGCTCCCCACAATCCAACACACTTTATTCAGTCCAGTATTCTTGGTACCCGAAGTAGAAGTTGAATTCTAACAATAGGGCCCAACTCGAACTTATTGACCTTATGTTTCTGGTTAAATTGGTGCGGAGCATACCGAAGCAACTCCAAAATGGGCCTCATAATCGAGTACCGTGCGGCTGCCTTGTCGCAAGGTGTCAAACTCATTGAGCTGATGCTCAATGAATTCCTCAGAAATATACCTCTCCTGGAACTGTTCCTCGAATAGTTCCCATGACACATTGTCGACGGACATGTTCGAATGTGGCAGGAGCGTCTTCTACCATAGAAGAGTGCTCCCCTTCAGTTGAAAGACCACCATGGGGACCTTCATGATGGAGGTCATAATCGTGAAGCGTGAAGCACAACACCTTGCTTCACAATTGTTCCTCGAGGCACCTTCGTCCGTGATACTCGTGGACTCTAGATCTTAACTCTCTTGAGTTCTCGATGGATGGTAACGGTACTAGCTAGGGCGTGTTGTGGAACCTTAGGGGTATAGGTTCCCTGGCCTCATCTCAGTACCGATGGTGAATCAAGGCCTCTAACAATCTCTGAAAGGACCTTGTCAGATCATCATCATCCCTTACAATAATCGAATCCATCCCAAGGACTTCTTCTTCCGCTTGGGATGAGACTCCTAAGGCGCGGGTACCTCTAGAGGTGTTGCACCTCCTTCCATGGCACCACACCACAAACCTCTGTGGCATCCTCTAACCGATATCAACGCATGGATGCATTAAGGTTTTAATTAACTCAAAGGTTAACACCCAAGAGTTTGTTGCAGTGGAAAGCCTGGTGATCCACAGTCACAGGGTTGAACCCGCTCTGATACCATATGTAACAACCCCAATTGTTACGACCAAGAGTGAAGCCAATTTTTTTATTTTTTTTTGGTAGGAAGTAAGGAATTGACTACACAGTTAACCACACCCTAGTGATGAACATGGCGCCTACATATTAGGAAATAGACAACAATGAATCTATAGGCTGGCACATCGAGCAATTGGCGATGCATGCATAAATCAAGAAGGAATGACAACCCGTTTGACACAGCATGACCATGCCAACAAGCTAATAACAACATCCCCCATCCCGACACAACAGCCTCAATGACCAATCACTAGAACCTCTATGATACACAACCAAATATGTGAAGGCGTTACCACCCCAACACTAATAACAAGTACAATGAAAATCACCCACAATGGGTAGCACAGACTATGACCAAGTTATCATTCACCTATATCCAAATGGGTGTGCATTGATTCCCCCNATCTTCCTAAGGAGGAAATTCGCTCGTTTAACTGAATCCAAAAGGAACATTTCTTTTAGACAGAGCATGACCATGCCAACAAGCTAAGAACAACATCCCCCATCCCGACACAATGGCCTCAACGACCAATAACTAGAACCTCTATGGTACACAACCAAATGCATGAAGGCATTACAACCCCAACACTATTAACAAGTACAATGAAAATCACCCACAATGGTTAGCACAGACTGCGACCAAGTTATCATTCACCTCTATCCAAATGGGTGTGCATTGATTCCCCCACATGGAATCATGTCGTCGCCAGGTGATAGGAGTGACAACAACCGTGGAACGACAACATAACTGGACCCTCACCCCTAGCTAAATTCAATGCACTAGGAGATCAAAGGACTGTCTAAAAACCTAACGACTAACACTATCACCCAATCGACAAGTCAGCAAGATGATAGTGACATTCATACAACCTAAAATTTCCTTGTGCAACAAAAACATTTGATACACATTAAAATAAATTTTATCAATAGTTAGCTCACTATAACTATCCTCCATTTCCGTTATTGGGTAGGTATCTTCCTAAGGAGGAAATTCGCTCGTTTAACTGAATCCAAAAGGAACATTTCTTTTAAGAAATAAAAACATATCTTTTAAATATGAAAACTCTATCCTTTAAATTGTTGGGTATGTGTTATATTCTTTGCACGAGTAGTGGTGTTTGAGCATCTGTGTCGGGAGCGCAGGGGGGGTGGAGCCCCCCGTGTGGGAGTTCGGGGGCAGTGCCCCAAATTTTTTTTTTCACACTGGGACTACATTATATTTAGGTGGTTTTTCGGCACATGGTTTCTTTATTGATGGTTTTCTATTTCCGGTTAAGGAATTAGGTTTTTTGATTAATCCAGGTCATTGGGTTAGGGTTTTGGATGCCACTGGCTCCTATATGTATTTTGTATTTTAAACATTGTAACACAATGAATGAATATAGAATATGCTGGTTTTCCCGGTTTGGGTTTCCAGGGAAAAAATCTCTATGTAATGTTTGTATTTGCCATTGTATCTTTTCTATTCTTTTTTGAATATCTGTTTGTAGTAGATATTGTACAAGGTTAGAATTTACATTTGGTATCAGAGCTTTGTTGGCTTCTGGGCAATGCCTTTGTGGTCAAGGGTTTGGCTCAGGACTGTGATAAGCCTTGTTACAGTGGGAGATCTGTGGTACTGTTTTTTAGGTGAAAACAAATGGAAAGCAATTCAAAGATGGAGATAGAGAAGTTTAATGGGAAAATATTTGAGCTGTGGAAGCTCAAGATGGAAGATCTTTTGGTGGACAGAGATTAGTGGATCGCGGTAGATCCAGGTACTGCACCTTCAATAACTTTTGCAGATGACTGGAAAAAGATGGATCGGAAGGCAAAGAGCACAATTCGACTATGTCTCTCAGATTTAGTATTACTAAATGTGTCAAAGGAAGTTAGAGACAAGGATTTATGGGAAAAGTTGGGGAAGTTGTATCAGTATAAGTCCCTAGTAAATAAATTATTCCTGAGAAAGAAGTTGTATAACTTGAGGATGAGAGATGGAGACTTGGTGGTAGAGCATTTGAACGCCTTCAACACTGTGGTAAGTTAGTTAATATCTGTTGAGATTAAAATTTCAAATGAAGAAAAATATATTAGTTTGTTGTGTTCTTTACCAGACTCGTGGGATAGTCTGGTTGTGGCCATAGGTAGTAATACAACTTCTTTGAAGTTTGAAGAAGTGGTCTCATCCTTGTTGTCATAGGATATGAGATGAAAGAATATGGAAGGACATAGCACATACAAATTATTTGCAAGAGGACGTTCCCAGGAAAGAAATAGATCTAATTTATCAAGTGGGAGATCTAAGTCTAAGGGTAGATCTAAATCTCCTGGAAAGTT
>JASDQU010403318.1:0-10743 GCA_032191745.1 Picea mariana | reverse complement strand
GTTTAAATCAACCCACTGGCTGAAGTTAGGATTCCAGACCTCCACCGTCCTTATGGACCAGACTCAGTCCCTGAGTTAGAGTGATACCTCCTAGAGCCGTTATCTCCATTTGATCACCCTCCATAAACAAATCGTGATATAAAACTGATGGGCATTGGGCTCTGCTCCTGCAAGCAATCCAGGAGTGACTTCTAACGCTAACACCATCCTTCTTCTTTACCAGCACTACAGAAGAAGTGAAAGGACTCGAACTCGGTCTGATGTGGCCCATTGCCAGTATCTCCTTGATGGTCTTCTCGATCTCATCCTTATAGGCCTTGGGGTGCCTATACGGGGTGGTAATCACTGCTCCCGTGCCCTCCTCTAACTCGATGGTGTGCTCAAATCCCCTGTCTGGTGGCCTACCTGGAGGTAATTCACCGAAAACCTTCTGGTGCTTCTTAAGCAAGGCCTTTATCTCTCTCGGAAAATTGTCTCCCCGCCCTTAGGCTTCTGTACTGAAATATGAAACTCTGCAACCCATGCAATGTCATCCTACCTCATCACTGCCTCCATCCTCTTTGCAGTCACTACCTCGGGAGGGTAAGTGTTCATGCCCCTCAAAACCATTCTCCTGTCATCCTATCCATGGAAATCCATCTCCATAGTCTAGTAGTTGGTGGTGTACTTCCCTAGGGAGTATAACCACTGGAGGCCCAATACCACATTGGTGTCAGGCACCTTCACCATGAAGAAGTCATCTGTGATGGTGTAGTTCCCTAGGCTCAATGTCATCTGTGGGACGTATCTGGTACAACTCAGAGTGTTCTCCCCTGGTATGATCACTGAAAATCCCTCAAAGGCTTCGGTGGTAATGCCCTTCCGCTCTACCAATGAAGCATCAATAAAATTGTGGGATGCCCCACCATCCACCAACACCGTCACTCTGTGTCCCTGTACTCCTCCCCTCATCCTGAAGGTATGAAACCTGGGGATCCCTGAGAGTGATGCTATAGTCCCCTGCTTTCCCATCGATGCCTGCTCTGCCTCTGCCATTGGTGGGTCCTCCTCCTGCCCCTGTTCTCCTATCTCCTCCTCCTCCCCTCTATCTGAGAAGACCTCTATGTAGTGTGCCTTGGCCTTGCCCGCACACCTGTGACTTGGTACCCATGGTTCCTGGCAACTGAAACACAACTTCCTCCTCCTTAGATCCTGCCTGGTAGCATCGTCCATCTTATTCCTGCCGGTCCAGTCCCTCTGTGGCTGTCCTGCCCAGTCCCTCTGTTGTTGTCCTATGCCATCCCTCTGTGGTGGTCCCCTTTCATTGAACTTCGTGGGGAAGTTTGGTCTCGGGGTGAACTTGGGCTTGGGTACTGACTCCTGTGGGTCTTTATCTCTGCTAACTACATCCTGTAGTGTAGTAGACTTATAAGCCTTTACCCATCCTCAAAGTGGCTCGGTTAGCCCTTCTGTGAATAGCATCACCAATTGGGCCTCAGAGATATCAGTGACCATCACTGATATCCTCTGGAAATCTGATATAAAGGCCTCTGCCGACCCAGTGTGTTTCAACTGTACCAAGTCTCTGAAAGACAACTCGGGATCTCTCCTGTCAAATCTATGCACTAGTCTCCCTGTAAACTCAGCATAGGTGACGATATGGGCATGTCCCAGAGTGGACATCCCGTGGTACCACCAGTCCTGTGCCTCACCCTCCAAGTGCAATGTCGCCAACTTAATGGCATCAGTCTTTGCCATGGGGTTCAACTGGAAGTAGGTGTCGAGCTTTTGCACCCAAGCTCGTGCAGTGCACTTCGACGTCCCATCGAAGTATGGCAGAGTGAGCTTGCCCACTGTGCATTGTAACTCGTAGCTCTGTGTGGGCCCCCTGTTGAAGAACCTTGGCCTGTTTCTCCCCTTGAAGCTACAAAACTCGGAAAAAGTCATAACTTCTCTCAAATCTGGATCCATGGCCTTATATTCCTGGAAATAAGCTGCTAGTGGCTCGTCCTACTCTACCTTCTCTCCACTGGTCCTAAGAACTTTGGCATGGTAGATCTAGGAATCTCACTATAGTCGTGAGGGCGGTTCTAAGGGCCGGTCCTAGAAGTGATCACCTCAACATGAGGTCTGTGTGTGTTTCCCCCTTCTTCCATCTGCCATCTCTTGCTGCTCTCCCCCTTTTCTTCACCGTGCTTGCTCCCTAGAGCATAACCTGTGATTCTGCCCATGAACTCTCGGGTCTCTCTCTGGCCCTCTGCAATATCCTGTAAGGCTTTCATAAGCCCTCTGATCAAACCATCCTCTCTGTTCTTTGGCAGATTTGCATTGTTTCCTGGAATGTCCCCCATTTCTTCTTCTCTGCCTTCTACACTTATGTATCTTCTACGCCTATAAGTGATGTTTTGCAGCCCTTCCTCAGTCATCAATGTCACCCACAGCTTGCCAAGATCATGCTCTGATACCACTGAAATATTCTAGGTTGGGAAAAATGGAGAAAACCCCTTAAATTTGGTGTTGGACTTCCATCAAACACTTTGCATGCACCGATATTTGACTGCTGAAAGTGAAATTTCGATAGACAACCATCTAGTTCTGTGTTTTGTTGTTTTTCCACCCCCTTATACCTCCCCAATGAGGTACCAAATGTGTTGTTTGGTTATTTGAACAAACCCACAAAATAACAATGAAATGACATTCGAATCTAGATGCATAAACGCAACAAACTATGACTGTTCTTTATTTAATTAGATTGATGTACCGATAAAAAGAGATTTGGAGTAGGAATACCTCTCAAATATGAGGGAGAGGTCTGCCATAGAAGATTATAAACCACAGTCATATACAGCCATGAAAAATTGCCCAATATTTGCTCCCACGAGCTGACAAAGGGAAGCGATTTATATGTTTTCTGTGCCAATGTTTAATGGAGTGTTGAAGCAGCCTCAAGATCGATGATAATCCTCTCTCCCTGCAACTAAATGCCTTCTAATGGAGGTCGCCCACAGCAGCAACCCTTTGTGTCATTCCACACAGCCCCAACCATGAACACGCAGCTACAAGAGTAGGTACGTGCGGCCAGCAAGGAAGAAACACACAGCTACAGGAGGCCACGACCAGCATTCATCATCAATCAATACCCACGACCAGCATTCATCATCAATCAATCCCCACGACCAGCAAGAGATGCCACGATTTGAATAACTCAGCTCTGATGGAAAAATCGCCCAGCCACAATGGAGAATGCGTCCCACACAAGAAAACCCTCAATCCTTCCTCATGTGCCACAAGAAACGCCTCTCTTCTCCACAACTGAAACTGAAATCAATCTCAGATAAAACTCCTTGGATCACAATGCCAGTTACATGCAAATGAAAAGGTTGGATGGCTTCTTCGGTCTTCAACTAGGAAGGTATTATTTCAACCTCGAAACTGAATTTTCTCTCCAAGGGTTTCAAAACCCTCGTCTCAAGCTCGCAAGCTTTCTCCCCAAAAGAATTTTCAAAATGATTAGTCAATAATACCTCTCCAATCCTCCATCGTCCTTTTTGTCTTTCGCTTTTTCTTTTCTCCATTAAATATTCATTTTATTAATAATTGGAGAGAAATACCCTCAAAGAGGGGTTTAATATTAATAAACTCACTTTTCCTAAGTTTCACTTTATAATTCAAAAGTGACTTTACCAATATCATTTCCCTAGCTTGTCCGTCTAATGGTTTACGGGAAATTGGGTAAACCACCACGGTATTCTGACTGCCTAGGGGAAATGGAACATTACATAACAGCAGAGGGCCATAGAATTAGTTGTCGAAGTTGAAAGAACACATGAAGACTTAGAGAACCTATCCATATAGGAACGAAGTGCAGCCACCCCGGAAATAGTAAGAGGAGAAGTATTACCCTTAAAAGACCCTCAATAGTGCGAAGTTACTATGCTCAGAAAAGATAATAATAAGAATGGAAAGAGGAATCCAGAGACTCAGATCATAGGAAAGAAAGAAAGGAAGATCAGTAAGAAGAAATCCAATTTAGAAAAACTACAAAAAGTTCCAGTAAAGACTTCGCAGGAGACAGTCTTGAAGAACTTGAACCTCGTCGGAATAGCAGGACAACGCAGAATGGGACTTCGCCATGGTGAAGCTATATGACCGTTGGAGGCATCCCGACCTTTAGAATGACGCTTTGGAACGGCTAGAAACGTGGTTATTTTCGGAAAGACCGTCGTTGGACCATTGAGACCATGCCACAACAGACAAATTTGTATTGATTGAGGCATTTCTACCCATTGGAGGAATCTGTTACGACATTGCTTATTTAACCCATCAGACATTGTGCTAGGTCCATTTTTTTTGCAAAATGAGATATCCAAGCTAACAGAGAACCAATTGCATACTGCGTTGTGCTTCCCAGACCTCGTTGTCTTCTTGACTACCTTTCTTATCCGTTCGCCTAACTAAATTATTCTATTACAAGTGTGAATGTTGGGTGAACACAACACGCTAGAAAAATATGTAGAGGAGATTCTAATAGACCTCATGGATGAGAGAGTCATGTCTATAGGGATACAAGCATCATTGAAAGAATGATTGCAAGCATCCCTTTCGACTGCACGTTATTCTATCCAAACCGCGACTGAGAAATGAAGCAAGCACCGCGATGATCTGGCGAAAGCAAAGAAGATATCGTTGGTATTGTCAGACTACATACCACCTTTGGCTGGCGTAGTGAACCACGACAGTGCCCCGCGTGATTTCGAGTACACGTTGATCACTGCGTACCTCCCGAAGGGGATATGCACAGTTGGACCCCAGTTAGGACTGATCCCATCTCTCAAGATCAATGACTTCAACCTTGGAGACCGGAAGAACTATGTGATGCTTGCGCCACATAGGTACTTGATGAGGACAACTGGAAAGAAGCCCAAGATATTTCCCCAGCCATGGATTAAGGAGCTCGCGCGATCAACGATCCTAAATGTGATGAAGATCTCGCACTTCGGTCGACATCAGGAGATTAACGCTTGCATTAAACTCCCCCTGTCGTGTTATCATAGAGGTTATCTATGGTTAGATAAGCGCATCACTATGTGTTATCACATATGGTTTTCAAGGGAAACATGTCATCCAAGTTCGTGGTCTGTACATTAAGCGTTCGAGCGCAGCATGCAGAGCAGCTCATTTCGAGCTTAAAATACAAACAGATAGGTTAAATTTTGTCAGCGACGAAGATTCTAGGAGAATTCCAGATTAACGCCCCCCGGGTATTTAGGATTTCAAAATTACACGAAGTATAGCGCCATGAGAAATGCCTAAGCCCGAAGTCCCGAAGCAGATCTCGGTCGTCGATTCGAAAAGGAAGATCTAATCCATTGATATGAAGAGGGAAGATTTGAGTTGCTGATCATAAATCCTCGCCCAAGATCACAAGATCGATGACCACAGTCCATTGTGGGGATGTGATGTGCTCGGGCGATAATTTTCTTGAGCGGTCCCACAATTGAAGCCATGGTTTGGCAAAAGTAATACGTGGAAAAAGGTGGTGGATTGTGGGCTCAAAAGCGGTGTGAACCCAAACCACCTTTGAGCGTCTCCACAAACACGTGTTTATATAGCGTCCTATCTGAGAGAAGTGTGTGGCCACCCTTAGGCATTAAGCCGCATTTCAATCCCGATGCAGACAGTTCATGAAAGTGAGGCAGTAGTTGAGACCTCGTCTCACCCCATAAATGGAAAACATGCAGAGAGTGGCCGTAAATGTAGACTGTCAATTATGGACAGATTTTCCTGTAAATCACATAATTGTGCCTGGCTTGCATCTGACATGAGGAGGCCTTTACAATCTGATAGAGTAGGTGCCTACTGAAAACGTTAATGCGGTGGTCCGATCACACTCCTGGTGGTTGCATCAATTATGAGTATATGTATGTAGTTTTGATATTTTTTTTATGGTTGATGGTTGAGCTAGGCTCCCGCATTGTAAATTTTTAATGAAGCTCTGGTTCTTCTGGTTATGTATCTGTATTTGAGATTTCTTGTTTAATGAAATTTAGCTTCCTTTCCATTTCTCTGTAACAACTGTGTTAGAACACTCAGGCATGGATGATCCAATTGAGGGTAGTTATGTTGTTGTGATGTAGGTTTGATCACAGTGGCATCGCGACCAGTTTTAATCAGTTTCTTGTGTTGTCTTTTCCCTCTTACATTGGATGGCTCGGGCATGGAAGATCCAATCGAGCTGTTGCAGTTGCAGGGTGATGAAGGTTTGATCATCCTGCTGATGTAACTGTGTTGCTTGCACCATATTTTAGTGTCTGAAGCTTGATCTCAAGATTGCTCTTGAGTATTGAGTTTTTCCTCTTCGAGCTACTGGAAGGCCTGATGCCCATAGTAGTCTCATTCATCCTTATCGCTAATTCTTTCCTTTTCTCATACTTAAGCTCAACTTACTGACTGAAGTTGAATCAATACCTCACCTATGTGTGTATGTCAGTCCCTGTTTTCTGAGTTAAAACGATATTGTCTTGAGTCTGCGCCCATTGATCTCGTATAAAACCAACTTGTGACATATAAAATCTGTTGGGTACTGGGCTTACCTTCTCCGCAATCATAGGGTGACTTCTAGTTCTAACATTTCTGGCGTTGTTGTCAGGGACGAAAGTGAAGAAATATTCCCTGGGAGAATGACAAAGAGATTTTGATTCTGAAGGTGCATTAGATATCAGAACCATTGTAGATTGTAGCTTGCACCTGGCGACTTCACCATCAAAGACTCCACTGCGGAGGATCCTGTTGACAGAAAAATGACCATACCAAAGGGAAAGACTAGGTATCAGTCTATGAGTTTTCTTCATGAAGTCTTGTTCTTCTTTATCAGCTCATTTCTGTCTTTCCCTTCACAGATAAAGAGGAGCGTCCTCTACTTTGTATATTCAGATGACAATAATACTTCCTTCATTCATCCATCCTTGGAAGAAGAAGACATGCCCTCTTGTGTTGTAGATGTCGATCCTGTGTCTTCACCTCATCCTATTCATAAAAGTGAGATCTGTATTGCATATCCTATCGAAATTGATCGCCCTTGTAGCCTTGAGGAGGTTGAAAATGATTCACAGACTTCTCAGATATCATTGCCTCCTATTGTTTCTATTGAACCTCCCCATCCTCTTGTGGAATCCCATATTCAACTGACAAGTTTCCAAGCTAAGATCAAAGACAGGATGTTTAAGCCTCTAAGGCTGCCACATCACCTGCATCCCTATCGTCCTTATTCTTTTGAGTATCTTCCTTGGTTTTTTGGGGAGGATCATGTTACAACTAAGAGGCACTTGGGGGCCTTTGAGAAATTTATTGATCAGTTTGAGATCGTTCATGATAATGTTACCATGAGGATGTTCTCACATTCCCTGTTTGGAGATGTTGTTGTGTGGTTTAGATGTCTGGAGGTCAGTTCTATTGGTTCCTGGACCGAGCTATGCCATGTTTTTTTAAAGTGTTGGGGTGAGAACAAATCCCTTGATCAATACTGGTTTGAGTTTAATGCCTTGAGGAGATGGGAAGAGGAAACCTTGGCTGTCTTCAATGAGAGGTTTTATAGTGTTTATCATAGTATGAATGTGGAGATCAGACCCACATAGACTGTTTCCATGGTGTACTATGCCATGGCTCAACATCCAGAGCTTGTCCTTCTCCTKAGAGAAARGAAATCTTCATCGTTAAGCCATCTATTTGGAGATGTTGTAGAGGTCAAATAGAACATCAGGGCTAGCAAGTGGGTTCATAGGCAAGCATATCTTGAAAATTTGCATGTACATGAGCAAGAAGACTATCAATCTGTTTCAGATTYTGAGCAAGAAGATAGTGAATATGAATTAGATCTAGAACAACAACAAGGAAGTAGGTATGATTCACAGTTGGAATTAGTTTCTTCAACATTTGTAGATTTTTCTATGGGCATGAACGCATATCAATCTTATGAATAGTTTCCAGAACATTTTGAGCATGTAGCAGTGGCTGATTGCATAGATAATTGTATGTTATTAGCTTATCATAGTTATGATTTTCTAAATCCTGTTGCACCTTTATCATGAGACCATTTTTATGAAGAAGAGACGACAATTGTTGATGATCAAGAGTTGGTCTCAAAAGAACGAGGGAATTTATTTGCAAGCAGAGATAATTTTACAGAGGAGCAGCCTGGTCTTCTAAAGTGGCCAGGATTATGTCACATTATTTATGATCGTGTGGCCATATACATGTAGTCATACATTTCAGATTTTCTGAAATTTTCAAATTGCATTACTTCACCAATACTCACAGGCTGGTATGGTGTTATGAAAGATTTCCAAGACCACACTATAGAGCCTTTTCCTTTATTAATTAAGGAAAAGCATTGGGTGGAAATCAACTACTCTAGACTCACAGAAAACACAGAGAAGCATGTAAAGGAGGAGCTTAGTGGACAATTTATCTCCTGTCTAGAACCTGTAATTGAGCAGGTATCACCTGGTATCATCCAGCATGCATCAGTTCTCCACCCACCTGTGCACTCTGAGAACATCACATGAAAGGTGAGCCGCAATAAAGGACAAGAGTTAATTTCTTACCAGTTGATATTTATAAATTTTGTGACCTTGTGGGATTATATATGGAGCTGTGTTTTCCAAAAGCATTGGAGCCTGTAGATTTATTCACCTTATCATCACTTGGGGGTATAGTCAGTGTTCCAAGCCATGTCCTCATTTTGCTATCATACTTCCTTAGCCTTTTGTGGATTATCTGCAGTAAAGAGAAGGATCATATTACCAGACAGTTTGGGCAGCTATGGTGGAAGTTTGCTTTCACCTAGCGCTTTGTAAAAATCAGTTAACTTAGGTTTATGTACATAAATAAGCTCCTCCTGGAGCCCATGTGTTTTGTTTTCATTTTTAGGATAGTGTTCTTGTCAGCTTTTATTTCTTAGAAGGATGTTTTTTGAGCATGACTCCATAGCCCAATGCAGAAGGTGACTGGAAATACTTGTTCTTGGTAGCTCGCAGGGAGCACGCCAACCCATGTGGAGCCAAATGTTATCACATATAGTTGTCAAGGGAAATAGGTCGTCCAAGTTCATGGTCTGCACATGAAGCGTCCGAGCGCAACATGTAGAGAAACTCATTTTAGGCTTAAAATACAAACAAACAAGTTGAATTTTGTCATTGACGGAGATTCCAGATTAACGACCCCCAGGTATTCGAGATTTCAAAATTGCACGAAGTATAGCGCCATGAGAAAGGCTGAAGCCCAAAGTCCTGAAGCAAATCTTGATCGTCGATTCGAAAAGGGAAGATCTGATCCATTGATCTGAAGAGGGCAGATTTGAGTCGTTGATCATAAATACTCACCCAAGATCACAAGATCAACGGCCATAGTTCATTGCGGGGATGCGATGTGCTCAGGCGATAATTTTCTAGAGCGGTCCCACGATTGAAGTCGTGGTTTGGAAAAAGTAATACCTGGAAAAAGGTGGTGGATTGCGGGCTCAAAAGCGATGTGAACCCAAACCACCTTTGAGCGGCCTCGCAATCACCTGTTTATATAGCGTCCTATATGAGAGCAGTGTGTGGCTGCCCCCTAAGCATTAAGCCGTGTTTTAATCCCGATGCAGATAGTTCATGAAAGTGAGGTGGCAATTGAGACCTCGTCTCACCCCATAAATGGAAAACATGGAGAGAGTGGTCGGAAAGGAAAACTCTCATATTTTCCTGTAAAGCACATAACTGCGCCTGGATCGCATCTGACATGAGAAGGCTTGCATAATATGATAGAGCAAGCATCGAATGAAAACATTAATGCGGTAGTCCGATCACACTCCTGGTGGTTGCAACAATTCTGAGTATATGTATGCAGTTTTGATATTTTTTTATGGTCGATGGTTGAGCTAGGCTCCCGCATTTTAAAGTTTTAATGAAGCTCTGGTTCTTTTGGTTATGCATATGTATTTGAGACTTCTTGTTTAATGAAAGTTGGCTTCCTTTCCATTTCTCTGTAAGAGCTGTGTTAGAATACTCAGGCATGGATGATCTAGTCGAGGGTAGTTATGTAGGTTTGATCACAGTGGCATCGCGACCAGTTTTAATTAGTTTCCTATGTTGTCTTTTCCCTCTTACATTGGATGGCTCGGGCATGGAAGATCCAGTAGAGCTGTTACAATTGTAGGGTGATGAAGGTTTGATCATTCTGCTGTTGTAACTGTGTTGCTTGTACCATATTTCGGTGTCTGAAGCTTGATCTCAAGATTGCTCTTGAGTATTGAGTTTTCCTCTTCGAGTTGTTGGAGGCCTGATGCCCATAGTAGTCTCGTTCATCCTTCTCGCTAAGTCTTCCCTCTGCTCTTACTTAAGCTCAACTTACTAACTGAAGTTGAATCAAGACCTCACCTATTCGTGAATGCCAGTCCCTGGTTTTTGAGTTAAAATGATATTGTCTTGAGTCTGCGCCCATTGACCTCGTATAAAACCAACCTGTGACATATAAACTCTGATGGGTATTGGGCTTACCCTCTCCACAATCCGAGGGTCACTTCTAGTGCTAACACTGTGGATCCAGTGTTGATCCACTTAATCACAGGACTGAGCATGTACGGACCGGACCCTCAACAATTCTACCCAGGGAAGATGTCAGATCGCTCTTTGGCAGAACGCATCAAGGAGGACTATGGTGATGTAGAGAAGGGGAAGCGAGGCTACAAGGTAGCCTCCATCCAGGATGGTGCAGTGCACCTTTCTT
>JASDQU010403291.1:0-10744 GCA_032191745.1 Picea mariana | reverse complement strand
AAAGTGCATGGCTTTCAACATCCAGAAGCACTAAAATTCTTTTTGTGGCACAGATGGCAACATGATCAGGAAGAATGGTCCTTGTAGTCATAGAACACTCTGATGAGTACGTGACAACTGCGGGACACTCAGTGTGCAGATTGAAGAAGGCTTTATATGGATGAGATCTTTCTGAATCAAGGGAAGTATATAGTAGAAATCTTGAAGAGGTTCGGGATGTTGGATTGCAAGGCAATGGCTACACCTATGGTATCAAATTTGAAGTTGCTGCAGGATACGACTTTAGAGACAGTGGATGTTACTTTATACAGGGAGATGGTGGGTTCATTGATGAACTTGATGAACACAAGACCGGATATATGTTTTGTTGTGAACACCCTGAGTCAATATATGGAGCAACCCAAGTAGGTTCATTTGGTCGCAGCAAGACATGTGATGAGGTACCTTAAGGGTACATTGGATTATGGTCTCAGGTATGTGACAGACCATGAGTTCGGGTTATATGGATATTCAGATTCATATTGGGCCAACAAAATTCTTGATCGGAAGAGTACTTTTGCATATTGCTTCAGTCTAGGCTCTAGTATGGTTTCATGGAGCAACATGAAACAATTGTGTGTAGCACTTAGGAGTCAGTACGGCTAAGGCATAGTATGTGGCAGCATGTAGTGTGGCTTCGAAAATTGCTGAATATTGGATTGAATTTGACCTGTAGGTAATACCTACAAGAAGAGGATGACGAGACTTGTTCTGGAGGACAAGTGATGAAGTCAGCTGGTTGAAGATCCAGTTGATATTCAGTGCTCGAGAGGGAGTCAGACACTCAGTTCCAGAGGGAGCTGGGTAATACAGTAAGGAGTAGGAGGCTACGTCGGATGCAGGAAGTAGTCATGTGTGGCGCTCAGTACGGCTGAAGCTGAGTATGTGGCAACGTGTGCAACAAGTTGTGAAGCAGTGTGGCTTCATAAACTGYACACTATTGGACTGAATTTAACTTGTAGGTAAGACCTACAAGAAGAGGATGATGAGACTTGTTCTGGAGGACAAGTGATGAAGTCAACAGGTTGAAGATTCAGTTGATATTCAGTGCTCGAGAGGGAGCTGGATGGTTAGTTCCAGAGGGAGCTGGGTACTGCAGTAAGGAGTAAGAGGCTCTGCCGGATGCAGGAAGCGGTCATGTGTGGCGCTCAGTACGACTGAAGTTGAGTATTTGGAAGCATGTGTAATAGCAGTGTGGCTTCGAGAACTGTTGTTTGGGTTATTTGGTCTCAGACTGGAGGCGACCTGCATTTGGTGTGAAAACCAGAGTTGCATGAAGTCGTCAGAGAACCCCGTGGTCTATGACAGGTCGAAGCATATCGAGATCAGATATTACTATATCAGGGATATGGTGCAGAAGGGAGCAGTGAGGCTCTAGTTTCATGACTACAAAGGATCAAGTTGCGGACATGTTTACCAAGCCGTTTTCAAGGATGAAGTTTGAGTACTTCAGGGACAAGCTTGGCGTGGTCCCTCTTCAGAGGGAGTGTTCTCATCCAGCATGAAAAAGGGTTGGCACTGAGACATGTGGAACTCATCCAGCATGAGAAAGGGCTGGCACTGAGTGTTCTCATCCAGCATGAAAAAGGGTTGGCACTGAGATAGGTGGAACTCCTCCAACATGAAAAAGGATCGGCACTGAGTTTTCTCATTCAACATGAAAAAGGGCTGGCACTGAGTGTTCTCATCCAGCATGAAAAGGGGTTGGCACTGAGACAGGTGGAACTCATCCAGCATGAAAAAGGGCTGGCACTGAGTGTTCTCATCCAACATGAAAAATCGCTGCATTGAGATAGGTGGAACTCATCCAACATGAAAAAAGTGCTGGCAGTGAGACCGAGGGTGCACATGATCAGATACTGATGCATTGCAGGGCAGTGGATGTCCTGGGGACATGTTGTAGTTATTTGAGAACTACCCACATGCCTTGGATGCATTGGCTGTGAAATCACAAGGGCGCACATGATGAGGTACAGATGCATTCTGAGGTAATGGATGTCATGGTGACATGTTGAAGCTATTTGAGAGCTACCCACAGGTAATCTTCGCATAATGTAGAATGTCTCCCTCGCTGAGAGGGAGTGTTGATGTTTGGGCAACATCCGAAAGACATTCTACTAGATTAATAATTAATAATATGATTATTAATTATTAAACAATATTATTAATTATAATATTATGAATGTAATAATATATTTATAATATAAAGTATAAATATATATAATAAAGTATAAAGTATATTTATATTATATGTATAATATAATATAAAGTATAAATATATTTATTACCCAAGGGATGCATCTCTTCATGGATGGTCACCATATGTTCTTTATATATAGAACACTCATCATTGTAATAATATATTCATTCATATACAATATCATCTCTTATGAAAATTCAACATTCGTAAGCGTAAGTTCCCCAAGGGCAGATGAAAGTGGTTTTCTCTTGGTCCTTGGGGGCGATCTGTATCTAATTGTAACTGCTAAACCCATCTAGGAAAGAGAAAAACTTCTTCCTTGCTAAGGTATCCAAAATTTGATCAATAAATGGTAGTGGGAAGTAATCTTTCAAGGTATCCTTATTTAGTTCCTTGTAGTCGACACATATATGCCATTTACTATTCTTCTTCGACACGATAACCAAGGGTGAAACTCACTTACTGTCGGAGATCGGGTAAATAAAGTTCACATCAAGGAGCTTCTGGAGCTCTTCTTTAACTATGCCTTTTAAAGCAGGATTCATCCTTTGCTAAGGTTGTCAGAGAGGTTGGGAATCCTCCTTAATATAGATGTGGTGAGTACACAAGTTAGGGTGGATTCCCTTCATGTCGGTATAGTCCCAAGCGAAGGTGAGATTGTGCTTTTTCAGCATCTCAATAAGTTTCTTTTGTTGAGAGGGGTCCAATTTAGCATTGATGTTCAAAGTTTTCCCGAGATATATTTTGACAGATAAGCTTTGATCTTCAGGGACAACATTTACAGGAACCATGTTGTTTGACTGTTGTGTTAGTTCGATCTGTGAACAGGTTTCCTGGAAGTGCCTCTCCAAGATGTGCTCAAAAGTTGAATTGTTGGCCGTATGAGGATGTGCTATGTAACTGCAAATAAGGTCATCCTCGGTGTCCTATCTAAAGGCCGAGGCTTGGTCAAGAGACAACAAAGGCCGTGTGGATTCCTCGTCACCGTTTTCAATCCAGGGAGAATTTTCTAAATCAAGGGAAGGCTTAGCAGGAGGGTAGAGGGTCAGCTTCTTTATGGAATTCTCGTGGGAGATGGTCATATCTCCTGACCTACAACTGATATATGCGTTAACGATGGCCAACTAGGGTCTTTCCAAAATCAATTGGTAACCTCCTAGGTTGGCCTTCGGTTGCAGGACCATAAAGTTAGCTGGGTACTCCCACGAGTCTACAGAAACAACTATATCTTCTAGCATCCCCTTTGGTTTTACTGTGGATCTATCTGCTAGTTGAAGGACTCTAGGGGTTGGTCATAGACCAGGCAATTGAAGTTTTTCCATTGTTTCTTTGGTCATTATGTTTATGGATGCTCCTAGGTCGACCAAAGTATTGGAGATGGAAGTGTTATTGATGTTAACTTTAACGACCAAGATTCCTGGATCCATATACTTGGCTATAAATACTTTTCCTAGCATCAGATCAATTAGCTTCCCAATGACGTGAACAATTTTTGGATCTTTCTTTTACCTCCCTGGTTTCCTTAGGCAAAGTTCCTGAACAACCTTAGCGTAAATTGGGACGTCCTTAATGGCTTGGAATAGAGGGATCTTAACACACACATTTCAAAGTTCCCCTAGAAGATCAAACTCTAGTTGTGTGGGGGACTTCTCTATACGTAAACTTTCTGGGTAAGGTGATTTAGGGAGCAATTCTTGCTTACGAGACTGTTTTGAACTAATATCTTGGTTTTCCTCAGAGGAATTAATGTTTTGATTGTTTGGCTCAGGAGGATTCTCCTCATCATCCTGTTCCTGAATGACAAGGGAGGTCTGATCTTGAATCACTTTCCTTGACCGTAGATGGATATCCTGACATTTTGTAGGGGAAATGACATATGTTGGAAAAAAGGGTAGTTCAATGTTGGGGGCAGGCTATACTTCTTTATTGTTCGGATTTGGTACTGGTTGGGCTAGTAATTGCGGCGGTCTCGGAGCAAGTTGGCTAGGTGGTAGTTCTAGTTGTTGTTGATGTTGGACTGGAGGGTGTGGATGAGGAGTGGACTGTTGAGGAGTAGGCCCTTTCCAGCCTTGTTGCCAAGGCTGGTTCTGAGCTTGAGGGTGCCATTGTTGCCAGGGCGTGTGGGAGCATACCAATTTTGCTTCGGATATTGATACTGGGTAAAGTATGGAGAGAATTGGGATTGTTCTTGTGCCATGCCTGGTGCTTTGGGTGGCCATGGCCGCGTCTGGGCCACAAAACAAATTTGTTCGGTTTCCCCACTGGCCCCTTGATAGACTGCCTTCAACTCAGGTAAGGAAGGGAAACTCTTGGTATCATGATTTTGTTCACAGATACCACATTCCTCTATATTATCCAAAGGGCACTCTCTTAAGGGGTGTTTTTTTTGACACCTAGAGCAGAAGATGGCTAACGCTAGGTCAACTTCTTCTTTTTTCTTCTTCGCCTGAAAAGTATCCAATTGGGAGCTAAGCGAGCCGAGGATATCGGTCTTAAAATTGTCCAACATGTTCCCTATTTCATCCCTGGTAACTCCTCTGCCTGATGATTTTGTGACCCTAGAGGCTAGATCCCGGGGACCTCTCCCAGACTTAGTAGTACCCCGTGAATATCGTTTGCACAATTCACAGATGTTGTCATAAGTCATCTGGGAGACATCTCCGCCCCCCCTGAGATTTAGTGCATCCATACAATCATCCTTGATCCCCCTGAGAAGGATAATACGTAAAGTTTCAGGATCAAGTGCGTTTTGCTTAGTCCTCTATAGGTTGTATTGGAACCTCTCAACATAATCTTCGAGACTTTCCTCCTCCCTCTGTGTCATCTTAAAGATTTCTTCACGAATGTCTCTTACTTTGCAATAATCCTAGTACTTCTTAAGGAAGTTCTGTCTCATCTCGTCCCAGGTCCTGATGGAATTCCCTTCGAACCCCATGAATTAGCGAAGAGCTGCTTCTTTTAAGGTGGCAGGAAATAATTTCAGTTTATGGGCATCAGAGGAATAGTCATAGCTTCGACAAAGGACATCAAATTTAAAGAGAAAGGTATCAGGGTCCTCGCTAGGGAAACCATGAAAGTTTGGCAGAGCAGACGACAAGATGTTTTTCATTTGAATCATGCCATCAGACTCCCGAATGGGAAATTCAAATGTGATCGTTTCTTTTTGTTTTGGTATCTCTACTTCTTCCCCCATTCTCAAAATCTTTTCTCCCCACAAGGATCTTCTGAGGAAATGGAGTTTTTAGGTTCTTCAATAGGATTACTGTGACCTCCTGGTTCAAATTCTTCAATGGAATGGCCTTGGTCCTTGGGAGGTTCGGAAGTAGGGGATTCTATAGCTACGCCAACGGTAGAATTGACCTTAGGTGGTTTGTTTGGATTATTGGATGCTATTTGTGAATAGGGGTGAGTTCTAGGGGCTCTTGGAGGGTCTCCTTTTTCTTCGCTTTTATTGGCCTGATTATTAGTGTCACGGGTGGTCCCCGCACCATGACCACGAGGATTTTTAGCACCACGAGTCATGCATCCTATGATGGTTTCTAATGCACAATATCTTGAGCAAGGGATATTGGAGGGGTAGTCGACGGTTCCCTAGAGTTTCCCTTCAGCTTGGTATTGTTCCTACAATGATCCTATGGAAAACGTCCTAGTTCTTTGAGTGCCTCCCCGACAACAACGCCAAAATGACAAGGTGTATATATGTCTTCCAATTGTTGGTGACACATTACACTCTTTCACTTAGTTTGTCAACCTGATGTTCAGTTTGTACTTATGAGACACTCGATGTAGTATACACAGAAAAAGGACTTTCACCATACTATGCAAATTAATCGAAAGAAATCAACTAAAACTAAGTCATGCATAAATCGAAAGGAAAGCATAAGAGTTGGAGTCACAATGTTTTCGACCCCCAGCCCAGCTGGTGGTACCTCTTGGAGTAAAACCTCTGAAATCTCATAATCTTACTTCCTAGTGTGTTCACCTAGTGGGGTCATGAGCAAGGTGATTCCGTAGCACACATGATTGAAGCAAAAACTATCTAACCTACTTTAACACACACTGAAAGATAAAGTTATGTTTGATTCAAATACTAAGACTGGTCACTGAACTAACAGACCTTTTTTTTTCCAAATCCCAATCTTATCAATGACACTTAAAATGTTGCTACAGATAAAAAAGCACATCCAAATAAAACATCTGATTTAATATAATTAAAGAGTGATGAGGAACTTAGTGGTCTATAAGAATCCTAATTATAACATACTTTATTCGTCATTCAATAGCATGTTACATGTGGCCATTATGCAACACATTCTACAGGTGGCCATTCTGCAACATACTTCCTAAGAAAAAAATTAAAAATTCAACTAATAAAATTATACACAATCAGAACTGAAACTAACAAATACTATATGCAGGAAAAATAACAACAACACAGTGCTGAACCTGCGAGTGGGCCCAACTCGAAGGTAGGCCTGTGTTCAAGGCCATTAAATCACCAGCACAAGATCACAATTATACTCCACACATAAACAACAATCTCTATTAAATCAACAAGTGACAGCCCCCCTGTTATTCTGCTAAACAGTTTAACAAAATCCCATAAATAGTTGCTGTCCATCGATTGGCTATCAGTATATTCCATGAAACAGCCAATAGGAACGTCGATTCCCTTCCTACATTTGTGGGATGTCTTCGGTTAGATGCTCAAGTGGGTCTGCAATCGTTAAGCTGCCAACAACACGTGCAAGGGTGCCCTGTCATCCTTGGAATTTTCATGCGTTGGATACTGAAATCTTTATGGGCCCATCGGTACATGCTGAGGGTGCTTTATGTTATAATTTTTTTTTTATATATCTTCTTAAAATATCCTCTATTTCTCTTGCAATCCTTCACTTAATGATTCAGAAGACCTGAAAATGCTGGCATCTCTTATACATTTGGTCAGCTCAATTAATTGTAAACACACATATATAAATAATTCAGGATAAACTTTTAAAAACATTCTTTGACTAACTATAAAAAGGAAATTAAAATAATTAAATGGCAATTATGCGATACCTTAGGAAACATGAAATATATTAAGGAATGAGGCTCTAGCATCTGAAAAAGTGCAAAAATGTATATATGTCGTGGTCGTAAAAGAGGTAAAAAGGGTGTCAAAATGGAGACCCATCAAGCTGCCTAGTGATTTGGACTGAAGTGAAGCATGGTATTTGTGCTGTTCGCTGCTGCAATTATATATTTCCGATCAGCCCTAAGGTTGAAAGCTTTTTAGTGATTAGATCCATGAAACCTCTAGTGGGAGGTGAAATTTCTGAATTCGCAATAAAAGGCAGATACACAAATTTCTACGCCATGTACACACCCATTGATTACTCAAGCTGTCCACTCAATGTTGAGCTATCCCTAGAGGACGCTATTAGACTTTGCATTGGTCTCTGTTATTGCACAGTTTGTAGCTAGGTCAAATGGCTATAAGATGGAGGCCAAACTGGCATAACAGGAACCTATCCCACCCAATGTCACCACGATGGGGAGGTTCTTTCTCTTTAGGGAGGTTAGGCCCAGGGGAGACGTCCTCGGTAACTTGGAGTTCTGAAGAGGCAAAAGCTAAAAAGGACAAAGGTAAAGTTCCCCCTTCACAGGTTACCACCAAAAGCAGATAGTCCCGGCTAAACAACCAATAATGGAGTGTAGGCCCAAATGAGAACACCTGCCCAGAACAAAGCAACAACAAACCAATATGTGCAAGCTATGATTCAATGGGTTAGTACTTCATGAGACTATCTGATATCAATATATAAGCAATTATGACAATAAATATTGACGAAGTCAATGTTTGTTAATACAACAATGAAATAATATCAATTCATCAATAAATACCAAGATGATGTAGCAATCAGTGTGTCCAATCAATCCCTTATTCAATAAATGCTTTAAATCATCATCTAATTGCCTATAAAGAAAACTTGCTGCATCAAGATGGCATAACCAAGGATGACGTCGGCCTTATTAGGGTTAGTAGTTTAGTTAGGGTTTCGTTTAGCAAATAGTTAAGAGTTTGTTTGACCACTAACACTTCAACGTTGGAGGCCTAAGATCAGTGCCTAAGGGTAAATGGAGTCAAATTAAGGGAGGATGCAAGGATTGAAGGTAAAAGGCTAAGGACTAGAGGGAAGGGGTCTGAAGTGCTGCTATGGCAGGGTCCCAGAAACAAAACCCGAGGGGAAAGAGGCTCACTCTGGTGTTGCTAAAGCAAGGCCTCGTGCTCTTTCCTCCTTCCTTAGGTTTAACTTGGCAAAACGGCTAGCATAAAAGATAAATCAAGACACGAGATTGTGGTGAGGGAGAGTGTTGCTAAAGCAAGGCCCTATCACCAAACCCTAGAAGCAGGACGACCCTAGGTGTAGATAATCTAGGCCTGGGACGTCTCCTCCTTGACTTTTAAAGGTACGGCTAGCACAAGGGGAAGAATCAATAAGAATGTATCAATGGCTAGGCTCTTCCTTCCTTCTTCAATGGCTGAAAATTTCTCTTTTAGGGGACATGAGACAACGACCTACTTGTATGTTTGTCCCCTAGGGTTTTAAAATTAACAAAGTTTATAATAAATGCAAGAATATAAGACTACAACCATTCAATCAAGAAATTTTGCAAAAAAAACACTTACATGTCATCATGAAATAGTATTGCAAACCCTAGTTGTAAACCTTCCTTCAAGAGAAATGCCAAAAATGCCAAGAAATGCCTTCCTTCAACAAATGGGCCTCACTCAAAGAGAACAAATACCCAAGTAGGGCGCAAAAATCAGATTTCACTAGGAGAGTGAGTGTTGTGTTATGTCAAAATGAGGATAAAACTCCTCAATATATACTGTATCAATGACCTTTAATTAATTTTAGGTCATAAAAATTAGCCGACAAGGCTTTAAACCAAAATCATACTGTTTTTACATTAAATTGTCAAATTAAAACCCAAACTGAGCTGTAATAAAGGTAAAAGCCCCTTCAAGGGAGGCGCTAGCCCCTTTTAGGGCAAATGAGACATCCAGGAGCAAAACGTTAGCCCCCTAGGGGCTTCTCCAACATGCCACACGTGCCACTGCTGCCCAGTCTGCCTCCAAGAATGACCATGAAGCTGGATGACGTCATGGTAAGGATGGGGACGCTCTAAGCCTTCCAAGGCCAATGTTCCATTGAAAAGGGGTCATTCCCCCTAGGCCGGGCTCTGCCAAAGTTCCTCTGGTGAAACGTCCTCTTCTTCTTTGGTGCAAAACCTCGGTCAAACATTGTCCTGTCTCTGCCCCTCTGACGGGGTCTCAACAACCATCTGATGGCCTCTTCAGCCCCATGGAGGTTCGAACTAATCATCTCCCCATGTGTACCGGTCCAAGTGGTACCTGTCCGTCGGGCATGGTCCTGTACATCAAAAACTACGCCCTCCATGGGCTCATTAGTCACAGGGATCATAGTAATGTCAATCACATTTCATCATTTAATATTATCAAACATATGCATAAAAACCCTGGTTCAACAGCTCAAAGACATTACAAAAATCAACAATACAAGATCGAAGAAAAGGACAAGACATCCTATTGGGCTAGTATCCACAAGAGACGGGAAGTTCCCAGGAGGGTTTCATCCAAGCCATGTAAACGAGGTGTTGTGGCTAGGGGATGTCCAGACAAATGGGTAGAGTGAAAGCCAGGGATGCATAATGTTATCTGTGGGTGCCTTTGTAGAAGGCAAGCTGTACCCGTCATGGATGCAATTTTTTCCAAGCCCGTTCTTGCCTTTATTCTTTCTTTATTTGCTTTTTCTTCTTCTTTTTCTTTTTATTCAAGGTCTAACCGGAGGACATTCCAAGCCCGTTCTTGCCTTTATTCTTTCTTTATTTGCTTTTTCTTCTTCTTTTTCTTTTTATTCAAGGTCTAACCGGAGGACATTGCCTTGGCATGGTGACCAGAGCTGAAAGTGTTACCCACAAGTACTTTCACAGAGATAAGAAGGCTGGCTCGTGATGAGATCCCCTTTCCCTTGGCCATGCAACCAAAGGTCATTGCCCTGGCGTGGTAACCAGATAATGGCAATGTCATACTGTTAGGTACCCATGAACCTAATAGGCTGGCTCGTGATGAGACCCCCTATNCGGAGGACATTGCCTTGGCATGGTGACCAGAGCTGACAGTGTTACCCACAAGTACTTTCACAGAGATAAGAAGGCTGGCTCGTGATGAGATCCCCTTTCCCTTGGCCATGCAACCAAAGGTCATTGCCCTGGCGTGGTAACTAGATAATGGCAATGTCATACTGTTAGGTACCCATGAACCTAATAGGCTGGCTCGTGATGAGACCCCCTATCCTCTTGGCTAGGTCTTGTTTATTATTTTTCGGGTCCCTCTTGTTTCTTGCTGAGAGGCTTTTTATTGCCTTCTCGGGGATCCTTGGGCGAGGCATCTCGAGGTTTTATTTCTAGGCTTTTATCTTTTACCAGCTGCTTTTA
>JASDQU010403287.1:6997-17741 GCA_032191745.1 Picea mariana | reverse complement strand
ATAAGCAAGGGGGTCTCATACGTCATTTTGTCCTCTAGATAGGTTGTGACTTTAAATTAGATTATAATCAAACTACAATTATATTGTTATTTATTATTATACAACTCAATGATATTTTGAATTTTGACATCCTTATTCATTGTGAAGAGGTTGTTTTGGTGGTTGGAGGTTCACCATAGAATTTGTATGTTTGTCCTTGCCATATGAACTTCATGAATTATTCCTATGGATTGGTGGTATAGGTACCTATTATCCCCTATCCTAGGGATAACTAAGGAGATATTGTCTTGAGTCCCACACGTCCTAGACATGGAGTGCCGAGAGCCATATGACTTGAGCATGGCCCTGGAGGGCCCATCGTTTATTTAATGCAACCCACCTATCAGCAGCAGCAACGTCCATCCCACCATCCTAGTCCCGAAGTAGCAGTAAGTCTTGCTCCATGAGGTAATGAGTCCAAGTATCATGGTATCTGTCACTTTTATTTTTGAAGCACTTGAATATGTTGCACTGAATTCTCCTTCATTTCATAACATTTATTTGAAAATTATGCTCTTTAACTTGTTCATACTTGGGAGGGTGACATAATTTCCTAGTAAGTTGATTCGCCTTTAGGATGAGTTGCCACTAGGTGGGTCTATGAAAGTTCATCGTCCATTCCCTCCATACTTACCACTTTCCATCATTATTCCTCTCATCTCCCCCCACCTTGGTTCCAGCATTGCGTTTTCCACGCTAGGAACAATTGTACCTTGCCTTGTGGGAAGAAGGGGCTAAAGGCCCAGAGGATAAAAGTAGTTGGCAAGAGTGAAAATCTAAAATGGAACTTTTGAGATGCTTCTTTCAAGGATTCCCGAGAAACAAAATAAAAATCTTCTTAGTAAGAAAAGGGGACCCATAAGATAAATCAAAACTCAAGGTACTAATTGGTGCATGGGAGGTCTCATCATGAGCCAGCCTATTAAGTCCATGGGAATGTAGCAGTATGACACTACCATCTATCTGGTCACCAAACTAGGGTAGTGGCTCTTGGTGGAATATCCAAGAGAAAGAGGGTCTCATCACGATCCAACCTTCTCATTTCTGTGAAATGCTTGTGGGTAACACTGCCACCTCTGGTCACCATGCGAGGACAGTGTCCCCCATCTTTTCCCTTGAAAAGAAAAAATGCCAAAAGAAATAAGACTAAGAATAAAAGGCATTGAATGGGCTAGGAAACAATGGCATCCATGATAAGGTGCAATTCGCCCTCTACAGAATCACCCATAGGAAAGACCTACATTTCCCTGTTATCACTGCACCCTCTGCCCAAACATTTCCCCCATGCCACTTCACACACACTTACATGAACTAGATTGGTTCTCACCTAGGAAATACCTCAAAATTAAGGAGGATTGTCCCAATAGGACATCCTGAGACCTTCTCCAAACCTGACTTGTTAAACTATATGACATCCTTGAGCATTTGTCTAGGTGAAGGGGGGTTTGATGCACATGTTTGGGTAATTTTATTATTAGATGTGATTGACATTGCTATGACCCCTGTGACTTATGAGCCCCTGGAGGGCGTACTTGTTTTTGTTGCAGGACTTTTCCAAGTGGATAGGTACATAGGGGGAATGATTAGGTCAGACCTCCATGGGGCTGAAATCCCAACAAATGGATGTTGTAACCCCACCAGGGGGAAGGAGAAACTAGAGGCTTGCACCAGGATGAAATAAGGACGTTGCACCAGGGACACTCCGACAGACCTAGACCTAGGGGTTTTTTTCCTTTCCACCTGGACGTTGACCCTTGACGTCATCCAGAGTTAGGGTTTTCATTTATGATGGGGAGTTGTGTGCTAGTTGGTATGTGTGGAAGCATTTAGGTCCTCTGGAAACCAAAAGTTCTGCACTTGAGGCCTAGCATTCCACATTAGGGGACTAACGTCACCCTATAAGGGCATGATGTCACCCTTGAAGATGAAATTGGGGTTTAATTATTGTCATTTATGTAAAAACTTGTTTTTAATGTAATTTGGCCATGTCGGCCCTTTTATGAACTAATTGTAATTAAAGGTCATTGTTATTGTATAAATAAGAGAAAACACTCTCATTTTTATCAATTATCTCTCATCATACAAGAGTGTGGTCTGAAATTCAACCCTTTTAAGGGTTATTGGCTGAAATTAAGTGGTGCACAACTTCTTGGAGAGGCAAATCTTGGTGTATTTTGGCTATCCTTCATTGTGGAGGATCTTCAACTAGGGTTTGGCTTGATTATTCTTGGTGAAATAAGTAGAAAATATGCAATTTTTTTATGTTAAATGCTTGTGGTAAATTTTACTTTGTTCATGTTAAAGATTATGAAATTGCTTGCTCAAAACCCTAGGAGAGAAACATAAGTTATTATCTTTTTCTCTATAGTCTTCCACTTGTTGAAATTCTCAAAGTACATATTGTTTAGAAGTAGCTACTAGAGCCCTAATTACTAGCACTCTAGTAGCCCTACTCTAATTGCCTATTGCATATATTACTCCTAAATTTGTCTAAGGAAAGAGAAACTGCTAGGGCCTAAGTCTTCTTACTTTCTAGCCGGTTTTCTCTTAAGGAGTTGGGTATTTGAGGCCTTGGGTTACCAACACCTCCTCCATCCACTCCATGTCCTTTGGAAAAGAACTATCATTTCTATTTTTCTCCAAGATCTGTTGTTGCTATTGTTGACTCCATATACCCTAAAAGGCACTAGTTTACTCACCACAGTGATTAATTTTCTCAAACAAATCTCAAACAACTTTCCTTGAAACTTTTACTAACTCTTACTAACCTTAAACTAGACTAACTCCCTTACAAACTTGTTTTTGTTGCAAAATATTGCTACAGCCATCTTACATCAGCAAATTCACCTTAAAAAGTGACATTAAAATCTTATTAGGCATTGCCAACTTTTCTTTTGACAAGTTGCTATCATTTTGTCAAATTAGACCTATATTCTCTTGTCTTTTCTCAGAATTTTTGAAGCATAATTATTGTGGTTGTTACAAAACATTTATTGTTGTTATAGATAATTACTTTGTTGCAGTATTACATCAGCTTACTTATTTCTCAAAGGTTCATGGTTTTATGAAGCACTAACATCATATGGTACCTTGAATTTTCATGCTCTTTCTATTGTTGTCTTGTTCTGGGAAGGTACACCTCATTTATCTTTTGCTTCATCTCTATAAGACACAAAGAATCCTTTGAAATTGAGTGACTTGTGAGAGGGGGGAACTTTCTTGCCTTAGCCTTCTCAAAACCTCAGGTCACTAGGAACGTCTCCCCCAGGGTGCATTGATATACTCCTAAATAGAAAGGGGTTTCCTATTATGGTGATAGTGATAGGTCACCCCCTGTTACACCAATCTTGTTTCTACTTGCTTTGGGCTTTAGGCAAGTACAGATTAACATTTTGGTTTCGTTTACAAGGAACACCGAGTCAACTTTTCCTCGAACAACACTTTTTTTGTAAGCCTTTATCCAAAGCCTTTACTTCACAAATCTTACCTGGCGACTCCAATGAGGGTGATTCCCTCATCCCTTTGATAATCCTTAAGAGGATATCTGGGGAATCCACTAACATTTTCCAAGGTGCCACTGTATTCTCAATTTTGTGATATTTCCAAGTTATGGGATCATGGCGCCCTAGGAACAAGTGTATCTGACTATTGATTTTAAAAGTTTTCAAGTATACCCACATTATTTTGATACAAAATGGTTAAACATATCTCCAAGATTTGAAGGCCTCCCAATTACTCACATTGTATAATTCTTGAAGTATATAAGTGAGATAGAATTGGAAGGGGAGGATGTTTTGGTAAAATTGTTCATACTTTCTCTACCATATTTTTTGCAAGATTGGTTTAAGAGTTGTTGCGAAGATAGGGGTATATCATCTTTCGTAGACCTTATCAATAGGTTTATTGATTTTGTGAAACCACAATGTCAAACATATGAAGATGCCCTTCAAAATATCGCAGTATCCCTAGAGGGTGAAGGATTCACCACTGAGATTGTGGAATATCTCAGGGATGTGTACCATACTCAATACCAAGAACCCTCTAATATAGAAGGAGAAATTTATGAAGAAAGTTGTCAACCCCTTGAAGAGGAATAAGGTTTTTCCCATGATTCGATATAATGCAGTAAAGATTTAACTAAAGAAGTGAATTATGAGGATGAAGCATTAGTATCCGCTCCTCCATCCAATGAAGCTCTCCAAGATCTTATCTCTCCTGCACAAGATGAAGAGAATGAGGTGAGTCATTTTCCTTTCCAGTTTTTTTATCACACTGTATTCTATGATTTAGAAGGTGAATAAGTAAAGGAACCCTTGGAAGAGCTAGGTCCTTCATTTTTTGATGAATACACGATTGAAGAGATGAGATTTGGGGATGATGTATTGGACCCTCTTCCATTTGATGAAGTCATCCAAGCCATTGACGCTCCTGCACAAAAAGAAGTGAATACGGTAAGTTAGTTCCCTTTCCAAGATTTTGATGATGCTTTATTTTATGATTTGGAAAGTGAAGAAGTACTAGAGGATCCCTTGGATGCATTACATCCTTCATGTTATGATAAATATAGTGACATGGTTTATAATATTGATGAGTTCATACATGTTGGAAGACGTAAGTGGGATGTGATTGGTTCTAATGAGGATCCCATTTATGATATGAAAGGATATCTTTGAATGTTTCCTTTACAACAATCATATGATGTTCCTAATAATTTTGATGTGTGGCAACAAGATGATGATATAATTACAAAAGTTTTCCAAGCACCCAAGGATGACCCAGTGCAATTTTCTCCTAATGATTTTCGGTCATAACTTGATGAATTTGATGAGTATTCCTTTGATCATTTGGATTTATTCTATGAAGAAGATTAGCAATCGTTGTTGTGCTCAAATTTTGATAAAGGTGAGGACATTGCTTGCCTGAAGCAGGATACTTGTGACAAGATTTTCCAACTCCCTTCGACTACTTTACCTCGCTATGTCACTAAGGGTCTAGTTGGAAAACATTTCCCTTTCCCTGAGTTTTCTTCGAGGCAAAGCCTTATTTTAGAATCCAAGGGTAGGTTGAATACCTTAAGAAGAAGTTTATTATCTCAGTCTTTCATCCTTTCCTTAAGAAATTGTCAGTCATCCTCTAGGTTCTTACTAGTCCCTTCCCAGACCTCGGAATGTGAAGATGTCCAAGATAGCCAACCTTCACTCTCTTTGATTCAGTCTTTTGAACCTTTGATTTTTCACAATCCCTTTCTGAGATGGATTGATCACTTTCCTAAGAGTGTGACTTGGCATAATTTTTTCCCTCCCTCCCGCCTCCATGAGCTAGAATTTATGATTTTCGATGATACAATACATTTTATAACTCATGTTATTTTTTTGCTTGACTTATCATTGTTTTGGTTTATGATGAAGCACATAGGCATGTATTATGAGATATTTCTAGGATGGTTTCACTAGTTATTTGACTACACCTAGCATTCAACCAACATGTAAGTAGAGGTAAGTTGGGCATTTCCATCCATTGTATATACCTTATGCATATCATGTTAGTGTGGTGTAGCTTCATTTTGTATTCTTTCATTATGTATATATGCATGGTTACTTTTATTCCACTATACCATATATGAGTGAGGGGTGATATCACCACCCTGATGATTACTGATACATTTGTTGAGATCTAGAAGATACAAGTCATACCAGAGATGCGAAGGTTCTCATGCACTCTACGGTGAGCACATGTCCTCTAGTTGGAGCCAGATGTTATCCTCTATCCTAGGGATAACTAAGGAGATAATGTCTCGAGGCCCACAGGTCCTAGAAATGGAGTGTCGAGAGCTAGATAACTTGAGCCTGGCCCTGGAGGGCCCATCTTTTCGTCAGTTTAGCCCACCTATCAGCAACAACAACTTCCATCCCACTAGCCTGGTCCTGAAGTAGCAGTAAGTCTTGCTCCATGAGGTAATGAGTCCAGATATCATGGTATGTGTCACTCTAATTTTTGAAGCACTTGAATATGTTGCACTGAATTCTCCTTCATTTCATAACATTTTCTTGGAAATTGTTTTCTTTAACTTGTTCATACCTGGGAGGGTGACATAATGTCCTAGTAAGATGATTCCCCTTTAGGATGAGTTTCCATTGGGTGGGTCTATGAAAGTTCATCGTCCATTCCCTCCATACTTACCACTTTCCATCAATATTCCTCTCATATCCCCCCACCTTGGTTCGGCCATTGGGTTTTCCACGCTAGGAAGGGTTGTACCTTGCCTTGTAGGAAGAAGGGGCTAAAGGCCCAGAGGGTAAAAGTAGCTGGAAAGAGTTAAAATCCAAAATGAAACCTTTGATATGCTCCGCCTAGGGATTCCTGAGAAAGCAATAAAAGGATTTTGTGTAAGAAAAGGGGACCCATAAGATAAATCAAAAATCAAGGTACTAGTTGGTGGATGGGAGGTCTCATCATGAGCCGGCCTATTAGGTCCATGGGCATGTAGAGGTATGATACTACCATCTATCTGGTCACCAAACTAGGGTAGTGGCTCTTGGTGGCATAGCCAAGAGAAAGGGGATCTCATCACGAGCCAACCTTCTCATTTCTGTGAAATGCTTGTGGGTAACACTGTCACCTCTGGTCACCACACCAGGACAATGTCCCCCAACTTTTCCCTTGAAAATAAAAAATACCAAAATCAATAAGACTAAGAATAAAATGTATTGAATGGGCTAGGAAACAATGGTATCCATGATAAGGTGCAACTCTCCCTCTATAGAGGCACCCACATGCAAGACCTACATTTCCCTGTTAGCATTGCACCATATGCCCAAACATTTCCCCTACACCACTTCACACACATTTACATGACATAGATTGGTTCTCACCTGGGAAACACCCCAAACTTAAGGAGGATTAGCCCAATAAGACATACTGAGACCTTCTCTGAACCTGAGTTGTTAAACTGTATAACATCCTTGAGCATTTGTCTGGGTGAAGGGGGATTTGATGCACATGTTTGGGTAATTTCATTATTAGATGTGATTGACATTGCTATGATCCCTATGACTTATGATCCCCTCGAGGGTGTACTTGTTGTTGTTGCAAGACTTTACCCGGTGGAAAGGTACATATGGAGAATGATTAGGTTGGACCTCCATGGGGTTGAAATCCCAACAGATGGATGTTGTAACCCCACCAGGGGGAAAGAGAAAACATAGGCTTAAAGAAGGATGTTTCACTAGGGACACTTTGTTTCCAAGGTACCACCTTACTCTCAATTTTGTGATATTTCCAAGTTATGGGATCATGGCACCCTGGGAACAAGTGTATTCGATTATTGATTTCAAAAATTTTCAAGGATACCCACAGTATTTTGATACAAAATGGTTAAACAACTCTCAAAGATTTGGAGCTCCCAATTACTCAAATTGTAGAATTCTTGAAGTATATAAGTGAGATAGAATTGGAAGCGGAGGATGTTATGGTAAAATTGTTTATACTTTCTCTGCCATCTTTTTTGCAAGATTGGTTTAAGCATTGTTGTGAAGATAGGGGTATATCATATTTCGTAGAACTCATCAGTAGGTTTATTGAGTTTGAGAAACCACAATTCCATACATATGAAGATGCCCTTCAAAATCTCATAGTAGCCCTAGTGGAAGAAGGATTCACCACTGAGATTGTGGAAGATCTCAGGGATGTGTACCATACTCAATACCAAGAACCCTCTGATATAGAAGGAGAAATTTATGAAGAAAGTTGTTAACCTCTTGAAGAGTAACAAGGTTTTTCCCATGATTTGATAGAATGCAGTAAAGATTTAACTAAAGAAATGAATTATGAGGATGAAACATTAGTATCCGCTCCTCCATCCGATGAAGCTCTCCAATATCCTATCTCTCCTACACAAGATGAAGAGAATGAGGTGAGTCATTTTCCTTTTCATGTTTTTGATGACACTTTATTCTATGATTTAGAAGGTGAAGAAGTAAAGGAACCCTTGGAAGAGCCAGGTCCTTCATTTTTTGATGAAGACGTGATTTAAGAGATGATTTTGGGGGATGATGCACTGGACCCTCTTCCATTTGATGAATTCATCCAAGCCATTGATGCTCTTGCACAACAAGAAGTGAATATGATAAGTTATTTCCCTTTCCACGATTTTCATGATGCTTTATTTTATGCTTTGGAAAGTGAAGAAGTACTAGAGGTGATCCAAAAAGGATCCATAGAAGGCTAAGAACAACTCAGAACTCATAGAGGAAACTCAGGACACTCAGAATGGCCTCAACAGACAGAGAAAGGGAAAAAAATAAAAATTTCCAAAACTCAGTGAAATTGATATTATCATGAAGAGTGTGTCACAATATTTCTAACAACGCAAACCTCTCGTCAAACAAAGTTACGGATTGAAAGATATTCACGGTCAAAGTTTGGTCAACCTAGCCCAGTCAGCAGGGGATGATTCAACATCCGTATTGCTGACGTCATCATTCGTACGGATGACGTCAGCATCTGTACAATGCATGTGGCTGGAGATTAAGGTGACATGTGTCCTGTTGATGTTAGCATGACGTCAACATGGTGATGCTAGCATGACATGTCACCTAGTTTTGGCACTTTCGGATCGATCCGTGGACCAATAGGATCGTGCCACGTGGCAGTCTGTACAGTGACATGGAACTAACATGGAACAGTACGATGTGGCCGAATGGGAGGTTTCCACGTGGCAGATGACAAAAGCACAATGAAAACCCGTGACCAAATTTTGAAAAAAAATTAGAAGATTGGCGGGTCCGCCAAATATGGTGGACTACACCAAACTTGGTTGCGTTCTAACTGTTGGGATCATGGATAGTGCCACCGCCAAAATTGGCAGGGCCACTTGTTATATTAATACATATATTACAAAAAAACAAACCCAAAAGGGGGAGGCCTACGGGTTTGACCCCGAGACCTCCTCCCCACTATACGCCTTTACATTCATGCCCAAACCAACATGCCAACAACCTTTATTGTTATCAACTCCCAAAGAAATTACTTAAATTATGAGTCCGTCGATCCATTGGAGGAGGAGGCGTGCGTGTTGTATGGCCTTGGGAACTCTTTTCAATGCAGTCTAGTCATTAATTGCATGTTGTAGAGGGGCACGAAAATCGAGACAAATTTATTTTTGGGCCTGAGAGTGTCAGAGTCGGATCGAGGCGTGGAGACAATCATTTTTGGGTAATTTGACGCCACAAATTAAGTGGTGCTATATGTTTTTGATATGAGCATTATTTATGCAACTTGATTTCAGAATGAGGTATACTTATGTATTTTGCCAAATTCTTTTGCTGAGTTAATGAAAGAGCCTACCCATTTGAGAGCAGGACCCAGAGACATAGTCCACCAAGGATGAACTCCGTTATCAAGTTTTTTGTGTTCAAATTTGATGCTTATGTCTCTTCATTATTGAGATTTTCCTTCTGTAATGGTGCACTTTAATTTGTGCTCATTTAATGCAATTCTTTATAAGTCACTCGATGAAAAGGTCCCAAATCAAGAGGAGCCCTTGGATGCATTAAATTCTTCATGTTATGATAAATATAGTGACATGGTTGATGATATTGATGAGTTCATACATGTTGGACGACGTAAGTGGTATGTGATTGGTTCTAATGAGGATCCCATATATAATATGGAAGGATATCTTCGAATGTTTCCTTTACAACAATCATATGATGTTCCTAATAATTTTGATGTGTGGAAACAAGATGATGATATAATTACAGAAGTTTTCCAAGCACCCAAGGATGACCCAGTGCAATGTTCTCCTGATGATTTTTGGTCATACCTTGAGGAATTTTATGAGTACTCCTTTGATCATTTGGATTTTTTCTATGAATAAGATTAGCAATAGTCGTTGTGCTCAAATTTTGATAAAGGTGAGGGCGTTGCTTTCCTAAAGTAGGATAATTGTGACAAGGTTGTCCAGATCCCTTCGACTACTTTACCTCACTATGTCACTAAGGGTCTAGTTGGAAAACATGTCCCTTGTCTTGAGTTTTCTCTGGGGCAAAGCCTTCTTTTAGAATCCAAGGGTAGGTTGAATACCTTAAGAAGAAGTTTATTATCTTAGTCTTTTAGCCTTCCCTTAAGAAATTGTCAAACATCCTCTAGGTTCTTACTAATCCCTTCCCAGACCTCAGAATGTGAAGATGTCCAAGGTAGACAACCTTCATACTCTTTGAGTCAGTATTTTGAACCTTTGATTTTTCACGATCCCTTTCTGAGATGGATTGAGCACTTTCCTAAGAGTGTGACTCGGCATAATTTTGTCCCTCCCTCACGCCTGCATGAGCTAGACTTTATGATTTTCGATGATACAACACATTTTCTAACTCATGTTATTTTTGTGCTTGAATTATCATTGTTTTGGTTTATGATGAATCACATAGGCATGTATTATGAGATATTGCTAGGATGGTTTCACTAGTTATTTGACTGCACCTAGCATTCAACCAACAAGTAAGTAGAGGTAAGTTCAGAATTTGCATCCATTGTATATATCGTCTACATATCATGTTAGCGTAGTGTAGCTTCATTTTGTATTCTTTCATTATTATATATTGTTAGGATATTTAGACACTTAGGACTTAGTTAAGATCTACTTGGTCTAATATGTCGTTAGGTAAAAGTGTGTTTCTTTAGTATGCATTAGTATGCATTTGTAGTT
>JASDQU010403285.1:0-10744 GCA_032191745.1 Picea mariana | reverse complement strand
GATCCCGTGCTACTATTCGACTTATATGTGATGACCTCCCTTTCGAAAAAGTGACCATGCTCAAATGTGCCAATCACAACGTCCGAGACCCTCAACAGTTCCCTGAGCTAAAAGAAGATAAATACACAAAAGTTGTTACGAAGGATGATGGCTCCATAAAGACCATAATGCAGGGATGGATGCGACCACTACGAAAATTCGACATTCTTTCACTCCTCAAATTTCTACATTTCGGTCGCTGCCAAAATGTTCAGTCCCGCATTCGATTCCTCCTAACCAGAGTGCATGGAGGTCACCTTTGGCTCGATCAAACATATCTCATAGACCTTCCTACTATTCAGTGAATTTTTGGTTTTCTCGATTCTGGTGAGGATCCTGTGAATTACCTCAAAATAAACGATGTACCAATAGAGGAGGTATAATCCCGATATGGCACTAGAAGGGGTAAGCGCAATGCAGTCATTGCCGACATCAATGATGTAATAGTTATATTTGCCTACCAGTTGCTTTCCTGCAAGCTCCTTTGTAAGTGCCAAAAGGAAGAATGTCTTTTGGGATCCATTCTCATGGTCCAAAAATGTGTTCTCGGGAATCAAATGCCATGGGACCCATATTTGTTAAACGATTTCACAACCGAATGTCTCGATGCTCAGGATGAGAACAAATAATTTCATTATAGTTGGTTTCTTCAACTGCTTGGTATGGTCCTATGTAAACTTTCGCCAACCTTTAAAATTGACATGGTGGCTACATACTACTTTCTAGATCCTTGGTTCCTACCATTAAAACACTCCAAGAATGCAGACACCCAAGAGCTCATTTCACCATTAAAACACTCCAAGAATGCAGACACCCAAGAGCTCATTTCAGAAGCTTTCCATCAATGGTACACCCAACTGATCAACGCTTCTGCTAAAAAAGGTTCACATCTAGAACCACATTTTTATGAGGTATGAGCATCACCTATAGTTTAAATGTAATTTCCATAATTTTATCATATTTTCCCATGCAATCACAGATAGCACTGAGGATATGGTTCCCTTATTTATCAGAAAAAGAGATATTATCATAGGTATGGAGTTGTTGCTAGACACATCCCAACCTCCCTTCGAAGAAATCCAGTCCACTGGGTCTGTGTCAGATCATTCAATGCCTAAGAAGTGGAACATAGAGTCTTCCCATTCCACCAAGGGTTCCCCAACCACTATTTGCATAGACATTGATACAACTATAGTTAAAAATCACAATTGGAGCTCTAAGACTCGAAACTCCATGCAAATAACCATTGATTTTGGATCTGTGCATGACCTCCCCTCTCCTTTTTGTTCAACTAAAATCACCGAAGAAGCCCCCTTTCCCTCACATAAACCCAAAATACCTGTTACCTCCAGAAAACACCGCTGCACCTCTTCCTAGAATCCAACCAAAGAAAGTTTGCATAGCTCACCTAGGCAATTTGAGAAGTTACTAAAAGAAATATGTGCGCAGTTATTCAAACAACAAGTATCACACAATGATATGAGCAGGAAAATACAAATTATGGCCTATAAATTATCCTTTTCCTAGAACCAACCTCTTTCCCCTTCATCCTGCATCCCTTTTGAAGGTATGAGAGCCATCCGTTGCTGAATTATCCATTTCCACCCCCTGGTGCTAATTCCGCCTAATTTGGCCCCAACTGAGCTAGATTTGTCTCAAGTACTTACAACCAAAATCCCACATTTTATCACTTTCTTGGTTCATGAGTGGGGGGAACGCCATCAATATATCCATTAGGAACTCACCTAGTCACACCTTAGCTTGGAATAAGAGGAGTCCAGTCATAAGACCACCCATTCTATGTTACAAAGAAATTGTTGTGCCCGTCAGGAACTGGAAGCATCCCGACAAACGATGCATGAGATGCACTTGGAAAAAGTCACCACCCATGCTGACACTTAGAGCCACTATACCTACATTCTTACATATCATTCAACACTAGTCTCTGCTCTTAGTGAGACCTATTCTTGCATCCCCAATCTGACCCCAGAGCAACCGAATCTTCCAGCCCTTCAGAAAATGAAAAAAATCATCGAGCATATGCAGGGTCTACAACTACAAAATCAATAAATCCAAGCCTAGATACAACATTCCTCCCTAGAAGAAGTTACTTTCCAGCAACAAATTTCCCAAGAAACCGATCTCATTCAGAATGGTGGCAACCTTCTTGAACAATTTTCCAATCTGGTCACTCAGAGCTTTAATTTGTGTGATTACTTAACAAACCTGAAAGAACTCACAACTATCTCTGATCATACTCGTGCCCTGCAATATGAAGTTGCGTAGAAAAAGTGAGACGTCAGTTCCCTTCCCCTCAAAGAGCGCATCGCAATGATGAATGTTGTGGTTACATGAACAAAGGAGATCACTTCTGGTTGGGAAGAGCAACAGAAGATGCATGACCTCATAACTCCAATGACCGAGAGAACTATGGACTGTTATATTCAACTTTCTGACCTTCACATTGCTCGTAGTTCTTTGATTGAGAAAATCAGTACAATGGACCTCACATCATCGATGGTCATAGTTGAGATCGCATAAATGGTCATTCAGATCACCCAGTCCCTTTCAGAAATGATTTTCTAATCCTAAGCGTAAGTTCCTAGAATTTGCGCATAACATAAAGGGAATGTTTTCGTCCATTTCATACATCATTCCATAAACCAGTTGGATCGAGGACGAAATATATAATAGTGGTGGGGGCCTATTGGTACCCAAAGTTTTGGTTCCAGTTTTACGTGTGTGCACAAATGAAATTTATACGCACTCATCCAGAAGTTTTGCGAGCTCCTAAGGAGATGCATGAAATAATTCCATAGTGCTTGCATCATACTGAGTTTTTTTAAGAAATACACCAAGTCTAAAGGCAGTCAAGGGAACGTCAGTATGAGTTTTGTCAGTTGAGCGCATCGATCCAAGTTTTTTCAGTTGCACCGAGATCCAAGAATATGCCTGCCAGAAGAAATAAAGGAATCATCAAGATATCTCTCGGAATTATTTCTTCCAGTAGTAGATGAATACGTGGGGAATCCAGAATACTAGCTGGAGAGGAAGTTAGGATTTCCCCTAATGCAGAGAACCTACGTGGAGCCCTAGCAGGTACCAGAAGCATGCGAGGTTGTTAGATCATCTAAGAGAGTTTAGAAGAATAGTGAAGGACAATGATCCCTAGCAGCAAAACATATAAAATAGAGCTCTCAACTCAGAAAAGAGGTTGGCTAATTTTTGAAGGAATCAGTACCAGAGCTATGAGCTAGCCTATTGTAATCTTGTGTTTTATGGAGAAGTCTCTTGTGTATTTTATTTTTTTTGAATCTTAAAGCTCAGCACAAGGCGAATGTTTTTGTATTTGCACTATTTATATAGTAATGAGATGAAGTCTTATGGTTTTTTATCTGAGTTATTCAACACAATGTATATCTCTAATATGATGGAATGCATCTAGTGATAAAGATATGGAAGTTTTGTTCTATCTTATGTGTGTTATGAATGAGTAGCACATGTGCGTGTATAGTTTTAATTCTTAGTCCTTATTATAATATCAGACATGAGTTACATGGATGCCATCTGCAGCACTATTTGGTATGTAGATCCTCCATCCCCAACACAAGACCTTATAGTCTCTGTGATACTCTCTCAATCTCGAGTGAGACCTTCCAAGGCCTTGGCCAAGGATTGATATTTCGATGCTTAGGGGGTTTTGTTGAACATTCTCTGGATGAACGTTGGGTCTCAAAACCCCAGTGTTAAGAAGGATAGTGCATGCGTAAGCATGTACTAAAACAACAACACTGCACAACGCCAACACTTACAATCCCTGGGTTGACAATTAAGTGCATTGGTAGAGTAGAAGCCCTACTAGGAATTAGTAGGGTAAATAGTAGACCTATCATTTTCAGTGTCGTTACCAAGGAGATGTGAAAACACTTCGAGCCTTTTTTATTCATTTGGAATAGGTAACACATGGCAAGGGGATTTGCATTGTAGTAATAGTTGACATCCCTCTCTAAAAATATCATACATTGTTTTTCATATTAGTTAGAAGTATATAGATGCACGAACACATCTATAAATCCAAGAGAAAAAGGACATGGCACAATAAGAGCCACCCAAGATACTAACCAATTTGCAAGTAGAACTTCATGAGGAGTTAGCTCAGGAAAAATAATCCATATTCTAGGGCCATGAAGGATGCATTGAACAACCACACATGGCATTCTAAGGGTATCCTTGGCTTACATATGGAGATGTTGGTGCCACTAGGTGGTTTTGAATAGTATTATGTGTCCCATGGCTCTGGAAACAAGGCCATGCCTTAGGTACTAAATAAATATTTGAGGTATCCAGAGCAATGAACAATGCCTCAATTCACCACACATGACCTCTAGAGGGCATCCTTGGCCTCTAATAAAGGATGTTAGTGCCCTCACAAGGTTTTGACCACTAACTATGGCTCTCAAGGGGGGAATCCAAGATTTAGTCAAAGTATAAATATTTTAGGGATACAGGGCCAAACACTATGCCTCAAACCACCACACCCCACCTCTTAAGGTTTTTGGTAGCTTCTACGGCTCAAGGGTCATGAAAGACACCTCAAACCACCATAGATTACCTCTCGAGGTGATATTTCACCTTTAAGTGGGGATATGGGAATTGTTAGGATGTTTTGAGCACTAGGTATGGGTCTTGAATACTTGGACATGATTTAGAGAGAAAACCTAGGCCTTAGGTCCTAAAGGAATCTAAGGCCAACAACGACTTGTTTAACCACCACAAAGGACCTTTCCAAGGTATCCTTGGTCTCAAGATGGGGATAGTTAACATTATGAACCACCAAAAATGACCTCTCTAGGGAATCCTTTTCCTCTAACTAGGTATATAGGTACCATTAACATTTTTTAGCACTAAGTATGGGTATTAGGGCCCTGAACATGATTAGGGGAGGAAACATGAACCTTAGGCCTTGAGAAAATATTCTATCCATCTAAGGCCAAGAAGGATTCCTTAAACAAGAACACATGACCTATTAAGGGTATACTTGTCCTATTATTGGGTATGTCAGTGCTAGTAGGTGTTTTTGAGTGGTAAGTATGTGTCCCATAGCCTTTGAAACAATCTAGGGAATAAGGGTATTCCTTAGGTCATAAATAAATCTTTCAGGATTTTGGAGCCATGAACAATGCCTAGAAGCACCACACATGATCTCTAGAGTTTATCCTTTGCTTCTAAGAAAGGATTTCAGTGCCCTCACAAGGTTTTGAGCTTAAGGCATGGGTCTCAAGGATTTTATATGGTTAAGGGGGGGAACCCAAGTCTTAGACAAAGTACAAATATTATAGGAATCCAAAGCCAAACACAATGCCTCAAACCAACACACCCGAACTCTCAAGATTTTAGATAACTTCTAGGTCTCTATAGTCATGAATGACACCTTCAACCACCATAGTTGACCTCTTGAATGGATCTTTGGCCTTCAAGTGAGAGTATGAGAATCATTAGGATATTTTGAGTACTAGGTATGTGTCTTGGGTCCTTGGACATGAGAAAGAGAAGAAACCTAGACCTTAGGTCCTAAAGGAAGTTTCTAAGTATCTAAGGTTGACAACAACATGTTGAAACACCACAAAGGACATTTCTAGGGTATCCTTGGTGTTCATATGGGCCAAGAATGACATGTTGAAACACCACAAAGGACATTTCTAGGGTATCCTTGGTGTTCATATGGGCCAAGAATGACATGTTGAACCACCACAAATGACCTCTCAAGGGAATCCTTTGCCTCTAACTAGGTATATAGGTACCTTTATCATTTCTTAGCACTAGGTATGGGTCTCAAGGCCTTGGACATGGTCAAGGGAGGAAACATGGAACTTAGGCCCTAAAGGAAGATTCTATCCATCTAAGGCCAAGAAGGATGCCTCCAATAGCCACACATGGACTCCTAAGGGTATCTTTGCCTATGGATGGGAATGCCGGTGACACTAGGTGTTTTTCAATAGTAGGTACGTGTCGAGTTTCCTAGAAATGATGTACGAAAGATTTCAATTACTTAGATCCTAAAGGAATATTTGAGGCATCCAAAGCCATGAAAAATGCCTCAAAGCACTACACATGACCTCTAGATGGTATCCTTGGCCTCTAAGAAAGGATGTAAAAAGAATGTATGCATGCTCCTTCTTAGGAACATGTGCACTTATAAATCATGTGTATGCTCCTACTTAGGCACATGTGCACTTATAAATCATGTGTATGCTCCTACTTAGGAACACATGCACTTATAAATCATGTGTATTCTCCTACTTAGGAACATGTGAACATTTCGAAAAAATAATTTTTCCACACTCTTACTCAGGAATGTGTATGCATTCTAAAGAATTTACATGCTCTTGTTCAATAACACATGTGTGTTCCAAAAAAGTCCAAGCTGGAAAGTGTGTGTGGTCGTTTGGCGAGCACCCAGGCCTTATGATTAGGAATGCATGCACGTTCCTTCACACCCTATTGCCACTTTTTCGACCATCAACTTCATGTGAGAGCCCATATATATATATATATATATACCTTGTACAATTCATTACTGCAAACAGATTCTTAATAAAAAATAAAAAAATTATATTGGCACATACACACATTACACATAGATTTTTTCCCTTGAAACCCAAACCAGGAAAACCAACAACCTGTTTAGATCCTCACATAAAATCTTATATTTATCATGTTCTTCATTGTACAATATCTATCTATCTATCTATCTATCTATCTATCTATCTATCTATCTATATGATCCCAAGGCATCCAAAAACCCTATTCCATTGACCTGGATTAGTCAACAACCTTAATTCCCTAACCAGAATTAGAAAACCATTGATGAGAAACCATGTGCTAAGAAACTGCTAAAAAAAGACACAAAACACACCATTTGTTTTAGGGGCTTCGATCCATTATGACCCCCCAGACATGGGGGGGTTGCACCCCCCTCTGACACCGCCCCCCATGTGTCTGACGCAACGTGGACACTATGTCTAGTCATGCAAAGATTATAACACATACCCAACATTCTCCAACTTATTGTTTTCTTTGCATGCAAGGGGTTACAGTTTTACATAGTCAACAATGCCCATAGATCCTCTACACCAAGAGAAATTCTCAATTTTCATAGATTTTGTTAATGAATCTGCAACGTTCTTCAAAGTGTCCACATTCATCAACAACACCTTCTTTTCGTCAACCATGTATCTCACAAAGTGATATTGAAAATGATAAATTTCACCAATTGTCCTCAGACATGTAATTTTATTAATATAAAAATAAATATTACAAAGAGTGGTGAGGACTAAAAAACTCCTAAACCTCACTTGAAGAAAGAGCTATTTTATATAGATCAATTCTAAACAAGATTCTACGAGAAAAACCAATAACATAATCACATGAGTATGATAGGTTTATGTTATAGAGTAATTTGACACAACATATGCTCATGATGACTCATTGGTCTAAGTTACATCCATTTCCCGCTTTCAAAACCAAAATCCCCCTTTTCCTCTGAAAAAATATCTCAAAAATCCCATTTTTCTTGATCTAGGAAACTCTCCTTAAAGAAACTCACGTACATACGTGAATTTCTAGTTAGAAACCCACCGAAATGTTAAATTGGCTCCAAAAAATAATAAATCCCGATATTTTGGGTGGAATTGATGGGTTACCTAGTTTCTCGACCTCCTATAGCCATTTTGTTGGCTTTATATTTCTCTTTCTCTTCTAGGGATGAACCAGGTTCAAATATCAACATGTTTCCAACAAAACTCTCTAAAACTATCAGCCCTCTTGGTAAACCAGAAGGAAACATAGTGCATAGAGTGCACTGCACAGTCTCACCCGAGATAGCTTTATGGGTGACTGTAATACTCAAGTGTCTATAATCTAGGAATGAGTGGGGATATGGGATTGTAATATATCTTCTTCATCCATTAATATTGTTATTCATTCAAGTATTTCTAGGATTCATTTAGCTTTATTCCCATGCATGCGTTCTAATATAACTAGCTTAACCATTCATTCATAAACTAATCATTGAAAAAAATTAAACATGCAAGAAAGATCACATAGAACACAAGTTTTACAGTGGTTCACCCCCTCCTAGGATATATCCACAAATATTTGGCTTCTTTGCTCTTTTATTTAGTCTACTGCAAGATATGGTGTTGCATGCATTACATATTCCTTCATACAATCATGAAGAGGTTCAAGAACCTCTGTGAGGCAGACTAGATCACACCAGGCTCCTCAGCCTATGACCTAAACCTCAAAATATGTCTTACTTGACTCTTATATCACCTTATTACAATCATAATAACCAATAAAGCTCAACCGCCATCTTACAACTGCTGAGATCCTAACCTATACCTCCTAGGTTCTTATTTATACTATTTTATAGGCTTATAGCCATTACAATCTTTTTCAAAAACCCTAACCCTATCATGGTTAGGCTTGTTTGCCTATGCGCCACGTTGCTTTTCCTCTTGCATGATGCTTTTCCTTCTTTTTCTGTATGATTCTTTTCCTCTTGCATGTTGATTTTCCTCGTGCATGTTGCTTTTCCTCGTGCATGTTGTTTTTCATCGTGGATGTTTCCCTTCCTCATGCATGATTCTTTTCCTGCCAGTTGTTCTTCTCCAAAATTAGGCCTGCACTAAAAAATAACCTTCCTTTTCAAAATAGGCCTTCTCCCAATAGGCCCCCAACACTGACATGTGGGTCGTCCTGAGCCACTTAGGTGGTGCATGATCCATGGACAACCTCTGCCAAGCTATGTAATTTTCCTTTTAACTTGTCCCCTTTTGCTCTGCCTTGTGTAACTTTCTCTATGAGATCTTCTACCCTCTGTACTATGATATGATCCTTGAGAGATTATTCACTCTCAACATGATCCTGAACCATTCATGTATTTTCCTTTTCTAGTTTCATGATTATTTGCGCTTCTTCCTCTTGGAGAGGTTATAGTTGGGCTATCCTTGCCTACTTGTTATTCTATGTAGTCTTCAGTTCTTCCTCTAGGGTCTTGATCTCCTATGTGCCCTTCACTCACTTTGTGTTGCTCATGGAATTCTTCCTCTTCTTCAGCTCCTAGATTGCAGTGTTCATTACCTACTCTTTTCGATCTATTTTTTAGACCCTATAATCTTCTTCCAGTGTTGTCCATAGCTGCATGGTCTTGTCAAACAATTGTATGACCTTTTCAGCTTCTTTCTGCATCACTTCCACTTGTAGGGATGCCTGTTGTTCCCTTTTAGCCAGAAATTCTAGTGGAGTAGTTGAGGTTAATTTTTCTTTAACCTCCTCAATCTCCTTCTTGTAGTTCTCGAGCGTCTACGTGATGATTTGGATCTGTTCTTTTGCATTCCTCATGGATGCCTACGCCCTGTCTAGAATCCTTGTAAATAATTCCTTCAACTTCTACTCTAAATTATCTGTGAGTTGTTTCTCCTCTTTTGTCTTGAGCTTTACCTACTTGACTACCAGTTCCAAGTCATCCTTTCCATTCCTAGTTTCCTACAATTCTACCGCATTTGTCCTTGCGTGTGATTTCACTTCTTATGTGACACTGACTTGCAGTTTGTACAGTTCCTTTGTTTGTATCTTCTCCAATACCAATTGTACCTATGCCAGATCTTTAAGTGGTGTCTAGGCTATGGCCTCATCCATCTGCAACATCTTTTATGTTATTTGGAAGCTTGGACTTGCCTGCACTATGGTCTGGATGGTGTGTTATTTGTTCGGCGCGGTCCTTTCCTCTACTTCTTTCAGTGAGGGGATGGGTTTTGCTCCTCTTTTTTCCTTTGTACTACTTGTATTTTTTCTAGGACCTTCCCAATATCAAAGAACTCATTCTATATCCTTCCTCTTTGGTTTTATACCTCCTCAAATTCATCCATTGTGCGACCCTGTACTCTTTCTATGACAATATCAACATCATCCTCGGTGATTGTATACTCTAGTATTTTCTTATGGGCCTTGGCCTTCTTGCGTGGCCCCCCTGTATGTATAATTGGCCACTTGGGTGGCCCTGTTTCTTGTGGAGTGGTTGTCAAAGAGTTTTCCTCTATCATTGTGTCCCCCCTTCCTTGTCCTTCATGCGTCGAGGTAGTTTCCTTCTTCCATGATTGTGCATCCTTCCTTGGAGCATTGCCCATATTCTATTGTGTTGGATTTTGACTGGGCTTCCCCTATTGTGTGAGATTTTTGGGTGTCGCACTGTCTCCTCCATGTGTTTTGGATGACCCTGCTTCTGCTTCCTTAACCTTTTGCATGTCCTTGGTGTTGACTTGGATATTTCAGTCATCCTTCCAATCTCGCATCACCACTTCAAATTCCTCTGCATTGATGCATAACTGAAGTTGCAACCATTCTTTTGTTGGATCCCTGCGCGCTTGGATGCACATGTTGTGAAACACAACCTTAAATTTGGCTATGCCTTGATAGTGCATGACCACTTCTAGATTTATCCTCCAAGTGTTGGCTATGATTTTCTGTATGTCACTGAGATACCATGCAAATGTGTTGGCATTGTTGATTAAGGTTGGTTGTCATTGATGTCAACCCTTGAAGAAAGCCTTGTAGCACAAAGATTTGGGTAATGGACCCAATATTGTTTGATGTAAATATGACTCATTATTGTTTTTTCATGGTTGATAAGAAGTAAATATGG
>JASDQU010403283.1:0-10744 GCA_032191745.1 Picea mariana | reverse complement strand
ACTTAATCAAGCATTGAGATGGATGGCCACCATTTACTTCAGGACTTTGACTATTTCTACTTATGCTATCCTTCCATTGTATTTTGATCAATGGTTGAGAATGCACCCAAAGTATTCTTCATATTGGATGACTCATGTCCACTTCGGGACTTCAACATTCGAGACTTCGGGACTTAGGTCATTTGTTGGTGGTGAAACTCTTGAAGTAAATCTCCTGTAGTGACGTAACTTACAGACGTCACTTATTGACATGGCACGGGCTGAGTGGCAGCCACATGTCACTTAGATTCATTATTTACATGTACCTCATCTGTCAATTTCATCTTGACACTTGTCATTATCTAACTGTGCCACATGTCCTTGTTGTTGTGGTCTCCTGACGTGGTCTGTTGACGCAGATCTCCCGATGTGATACATATTCATCTCCTTGATCTAATGGTTAGAATACTATTTGAAATGTATCTCAGATCGACGACTGAGAGTGACTTCAGAATTTCATCTTTTGGGACTTTGGGTAATTTGATATCTTGACTTCACAATTCTTCTGAAGTGAGATTCCCAAAGCATAACCTCCTCACATATTTTAACCCTAAATGAATGATGTTTGTTTGATCAAGACCTTAGATCAATGGCTCGATCTGTCTGCGATGTTTCTTTGCCTTGATTTTAAATCCAACGGCCCTCCATATTTTCTTACCCTATCCTTCCACTTAAAGGGATCCGACGGTTTTGACTACTCTTGAAGCATATTAATGATCAAGGATGATTGTGGAACCACAACTTGCGAGTTATTTAATTCATCACCCAAGCTCCGTAATTTGAATTTGTGCGTTTGTTGGTGATTGAACCACAATCATTGATCTTTGAAGCTATAAGATCTGACGGTCCTGACTAATTGCAGGATTGGAAATAACGCGTTATTTAATTCTCATTTCGCTCTCCACAATATATCCCTGTCATTGATTTGGCGCTTGCACATTCAACGGTCATGAATTAATATGACTTAATCTGATCATTTGTTGGATCAACCATAGTCATCAATATTTGAGTTTATGAGATCTAATGATCTAGACCAATTGTGGGATTAGAACTAGCAAGTTGTGTAATTCTTATTTCGCTCTTCGCAATTCATCCCTGTCGTTTATCTGGCGCATGCGTATCAATAGTCCTGGTTTGTCCTATGGGAATTTTGATCCTGATCACATTTTTTCACTGTGTTTTCCCTTCTGAGATTCATGTGCTTCATCATCTATTAACATCAATGACAATACATCAATAATAGTATGTCCAACAATCTCCCCCTTTTTCATTGAGGGAAACATTCTAACTTCATACATACTCCCCCTGTGATGATGCTTTTCTTCTTATGAAGTTAATCTTCCCCTTTGACATCAATGGAAAAGGGTCACTCCCCCTAGGGTAATGTTCCCCTGACTATTCGATTTTAATGGGGTTTTTGAATTACTCCTAATTTCTATTGAAGATTCTCAAAAGTACTCATGGGTAGAGGTTTTGTGAAAATGTCTGCAATATGTTCTTTAGTGTCTACATACACTATTTTGACCACCTTCTGGGTAACCTGATCTTTTATAAAATGGTATTTGATGGTATGTGTTTATTTTTAGAATCCATCAGTGGATTTTTAGAGATTCTTATGGCACTAGTGTTGTCATAGTTAATAGTAATAGGATTGTTATGTTTCAGTTGTAGGTCTTCTAAATTTTGTTTCATCTGAAGGACTTGTGTGCAACAGGATGAAGCAACAATGTATTATGCCTTTGTTGTAGAAAGAGATGTGGATGTTTGTTTCTTGCTTGAACATGCCACTAGACTTTTTCCCAAGAAAAATGCTCCTCCACTGGTGCTTTTTCTATCATCTATGCTACCTGCCCAATCAACATCAGTATATGCAGTTAGGTTGAAATTTTTATCTTTTGAATACCACAATCCAAATTCTAGGGTGCCTTGAAGGTATCTGAATATTCTTTTTACTTCTTTTAAGTGAGATTCCCTAGGTGCAGCTTGAAATCTCCCCACAAGTCCTATAGCCTGCATGATGTCAGGTCTCGTTGTTGTTGAGTAGAGTAAATTCCAATCATTGATCTATACATTGTTTGGTCTACTTTTGGTGAGTTATCTTCTAGACTTAGCTTACATCCAATGACCATGGGAGTACTCATGGTTTTACTGTCATCCATTTGAAATTTCTTTAGCATGTCTTTGATATATTTTATTTGTGAAACAAATATTCCATTTTTAGTTTGATTTACTTGTAAACCTAAGAAAAATGAAAGTTCTCCCAACATAGACATTTCAAAATCTTCTTGCATTTTAGTTGCAAATTCTCTTCTTAATGTAGTGAGATTACTCCCAAATATAATGTCATATACATATACTACTACAACAATCATGTTTTGATCCTCAATTTTGATATATAGGTTGTTGTTAGTAGTCCCTCTCTTGTATCCATGTTTTTGTAGATACTGATCAAGCCTAGAGAACCATGCTCTGGCAGCTTGTTTAAGACCATACAGGGCCTTTTTTAGTTTGCACACATAGTCCTGGTTTTCTAATAAAATGAATCCTTCTGGTTTCTCAACGTAGTCCTCTTCTTCTAGTGTTCCATTAAGGAATGTTGATTTGACATCCATCTGATATATTTTGAAATCTCTAAATCTTGCAAATGATAGGAACATTTTTATGGCCTCAAGTCTTGCTACAAGAGAAAAGGTTTCTTCAAAATCAATACCTTCTACTTGGGAATATCCCTTGCAGACTAATATGGATTTGTTCTTTATAATTTTCCCATTTTCCTATAATTTGTTCTTAAAGATCCACTTAGTTCCTATCACATTCTTGTTCTTGGGTCTTGGAACTAGTTCCCAAGTCTGATTCTTTTCTATTTGATCTAGTTCTTCATTCATTGATTTTATCCAATATTTAATTTTGACATATTCTTTAACGGACTTAGGTTCAATTAAGGATAGCATTTCTTGTTCCGAGTCAAAGGTTAGTCTCCTTCTTGTTTCTACTCCTACACTTTTATATCCAGTGATCTAGATTTTAGGATGATTCATTTGAACTCTTTTTGATGGAGCTCTTGGCAAGGGCATTTCTTCATTGTCTTCTTCATCAGTGTGCAGTTCATTTTCCTATGTTTCATCATCATTTTCTTGTTGAGATTCTGCATCATCCTCCTCTTGTTGTGATTTTATATCATCATCTTTTTGTTGAGATTTTTTATCAAAGCCTTGGGATATGCCCTTTTTCAGATCGTCTATTTTTACATTTGCACTTTCCACTATTTTTAGTAGTCTGAGATTATAACATATGTATGCCCTTTTATTAGATGAGTATCCTAAGAATATTCTTTCATCAGATCTTCGATCAAACTTTCCTAGGTTATCTTCGTCATTCTTTATGTAACATTTACTTTCAAAAATTTCAAAGTGTTTTACAGAGGTTGGCCTCCCAAACCATATTTCATAAGGGGTTTTGTCATGATTGGGTCTCAAATGAACTCTATTAATAATGTGAACTGTTGTGTGAATTGCATCTCTCCAAAAAATTTCTGGAAATTTGGCTTCATTTAGCATAGTTCTTGCGGCTTCTTGAAATGTTTTATTTTTCCTTTCTACCACTCCATTTTGTTGAGGAGTCCTAGGGGCTAAAAATTGTCTTTTGATACCATGGTTTTCATAGAATTGAGTGAACTCTTTAGAGGTGAATTATCCTCCATTGTCTAATCTTAGACATTTAATTTTGAGATCTGTTTCATTTTCTACAAGAGCTTTAAATGTTTTGAATTTCTCAAAGGCTTCTGACTTTTCTTTTAAAAATAAAACCCAGGTCAGTCTTACGTAATTATCAACAATCAACATAAAATAATGTTCACCATAAGTTCTTTTGTTTTTGGTAGGTCCACATAGATCTGTGTGAATAAGCTCTAATGGTTTTGTTGTGGAGTGTTCTTTTGTTTTGAACCTAACTCTTGTTTTCTTTCCTATTTGACAATGTTTACAAATGGGATCTGAAGGCTTAATCATTTTTGGTAGGTCCCTAACTGCCTCTTTCTCATTGTCTTTGATCAATTTGTCAAAGATTAAATGTCCCAACCTTTTACGACATAGCCATATTTCATCTACTTGGCTTAAACGACATCTATTTTCTTCATCTATATTAAGGATGTACACATTGATAGATTTTCTTGGTGCGATTGCCACTAGCTTTCCAGTGTCCATTTTTCTGATCTCACATTTCTGAGAATCAAAAGTAAGTATGTGACATTGATCACATGTTTGGCTTACACTTAGGAGATTAGGTTTGATATTTTCTACCAGAATTACATCTTCTTCTTTAGTTTTATTATTTCCTAACCTAACAGTACCTTTTCCCAATATCTTGGCTGACATGTTATCTCCAAAGTTTACTTTTCCTTTTCCTTTCTCATTTAACTTGATAAATTGACTTTGATCTCTAGTCATGTGTTTGGAACATCCACTGTTAATATACCACTGACATCCCTGATTTTTTGCATATAAGGCTACTTTGCACTCTGTTTGTCTTTTCTTCCATATATTTGGATTAATAGGAATATTTATCCTTTTATCATGTTTTTGCAATCTACATTCATTGGTTTTGTCACCATAGTTGTTGCATTTTTGGCATTCACTATTGGCTCTTTGCAAAGGAGAAAATGAGTTATAGTTTATCTTCTTTGCATTGTACTCATTGTTTTTATATCTTTGGTCATTTCTACAATTGTGTTGTCCATAAGCTTTGCAGTGTACTACTTTATGTCCAAAATTATTGCAAGAGTAACAATATCAAATAAATAGATAATTAGGAGGATTCCTTCTGATGATTGTATTTATTTTGTCATTTTTTACTCTAGTAGGGACTGTTGATTTTTGTTTATGTGTAACAGTTTTCAATAGCATCATTTTTGCCTGGTTATCCTCCCTTTTTAATGAATTTTTTAGAGTATCTGCATAACTAATTTGTTTCTTGACAGATCTTTGTAATGGAGTAGTTGAGTCTTGAGTGTATCCCAAACCAGTCTTGTTGTTTGGTGACCTTTGACTACTGATAATTTCATTCAATATTTTTGAACTATTTTCAAATTGTGATCCCTTCTTTTCTTTCTCAATTTCATCTTTTAGCAGTTTAATCTTAGCTTCTAGTTTCTCACATAATTGTTTCTTATCATTTAGTTGTTGTAAAATGGCTTCTCCAATTTTATTAGTTTCCAGGAGTTGGGATTTTAAATCACTAATGATTTGTTCCGATTCTTTGATAGTTTTGGAAACTTCCCTCTCTCTTGATTTAGTAGCTTATTTAATTTGTAGAAGCTCTTCCCTTAGTACCCTATTTTGTTTTTTGGTTTTACTTATTTCTTCAATTACACTAAGGATTTATTCTTCTACGTTTACTTCTTCTTCATCTTTCGAATGATTATCATCTTGAGTTTTTATCCCCATAAATAGAATCTCTGGTTCGTCTTCTTCATTTTCTTCTGATGAGATACTGTCTTCTTGGGTAAAGAATGTTTTCTTTTTCTTGTAGAACTACTTTTTACTATGAATTTGAGTTTTCTTCTGATTACTTTCCTCCTCCTTAGGATAGGGACACTTATTGGCAAAGTGTCCAATCTTTCCATAGTTAAAAAATATTAGAGGAATCTTCCCTTTGTATTTCCATGTCCCTTTCTTGAGTTTCTTTATGAAGTTTGCAGTTTCTTCATCAGATATATCTAATAAATCATCGTTGGTCTTTTTCTCCTACCTCACTTAAGATGCTTTAAAGGTTGTTTCCTTTTTTGATGATTTATCATTCCCTGTTCTCATTTCATACGCTGTAAAAATTCTATGGAGATGATCAATTTAGAGTGTGTCAAGATCACACCTATCTTCAATTGAAGAGATCTTGGCATCATATCTCATAGGTAATGACCTTAGTATTTTTTTCACAATAGGTTTATCTTCAAGTTCTTCTCCTATAGCTCTGATTGAATTGACCACTTCATCTACTCTATGAAAGTATTCAATAATGTCTTCTTCTTTTTTCATTTTCATATTTTCAAACTGAGCTCTATAGGTCTGTAGTTTGGCTTCCTTGAATTTCTCATCTCCTTCATATACAACCTCCAACTTGTCCCGGATTTATTTGGTGGATTTACAATGCATAACTTTCACACATATGGAATTAGTCAAACCTCCTAGAATTCCATTAACTTATCTTGAGTTGTCATTACAGATTTTCTTTACTTCAACATCTTTGGGTGGAGTAGTTGGTGTAGTGTAACCATCTACAATAGATTTCCAGATATCAAAACCAATAGCCAACATGAATTTTTTCATTCTTACCTTCCATATAGCATAGCCTCCATTGAACAATGGTGCTTTGTTGTTAGACATTCCCTCTTGTTGATCCATCTTCAAGATCTACCTCTCAATTGTTATATTGTTCTGAAGGCACTCGTTTTGATACCATTTGTCGGAATACTAAGAGGGGGTGGGTGAATCAGTATTACCCTTTATTGATAATTAGCAGTCACAATTTATATTTTATTGATTATCACAATGGATCAACAATGAATTGTATGCAAAATCAATTGTATAAATATATTTAACAACAATTACATTTTTTTATAAAGAATAGTGAGGGACACCAATCCTCTTTAGAGAACCAACTCTAGGAGACACAGATCCCCTTATTTAGGGAGCCAACCCTAGGAAGCACCAACTCCCTTGTATTTAAGGCACCAACCCTAGGAAGCACCAACTCCTTTGTATTTAGGGCACCAACCCTAGGAAGCTCCAACTCCCTTATCTTTTACAATTTTCTTAGTAAGGATATGAATCCTTACATGCTCCTCCCTTCCACCCTCACTGCATAAGTATCTTCATCTTTCCTTCCTGGAATCTACTTCATCTTTTTATCTTTTGATCTGGATTGCAGAGACACTTTCTTCTCACCACTCTTTCTTGTTTATATATTCTTCAAAATGGCGTGAGTGTGATACGTTGTGTCCCTTTGTTTTGACCATCGCACCTCTTCGTCTAACTTAACCATAATCATAGTTTATTATTCTTACCATGAAGGATTTTCATAAATTGATCATAGATATGGATCAATTTCATTTTTTCACTCGATCACAAATCTCTGCAATTATTTCAGAAACTGAGTTTTGCAGAGGCGCTTCCTTCAAACCATTACATGTGACAGATAGCGTAAAACCACGGGCTTATCAGCTTTAACGACACATTATCTTTTTCCTTTTATATATTTTATCCATATGACCAACAATAGTGACCCGAAGCTAGGCCAAATGAGTTCTTGAGCGCTTATCAGAATCAATAGTCACAATTAAATTTCTCGATGAAATGGATGATTGTCGGGATTTCGGGACTTTGTCCTTTCAAATCTTCTGAATACGATTTATCTAGACAGATCAGATGGTTCACATTTATTTCACGGAACCATATCAATGGTGAGATTCGATCCTTACACTTATCCTTTCACTACTTAATCCGACGTCTAGGACTTAATCAAGAATTGAGATGGATGGCCACCATTTACTTCGAGACTTCGACTATTTCTACTTACGCTATCCTTCCATTGTATTTTGATCAACGGTCCTCTTCATATCAAATGACTAAGTCTAGATACAGTTCTTCATCCTCCTCATAAGGGCGTTGTTCGTAAGTTGTCATTTAATCCTCACACATGTGCTTCTCAAAACTATAGTATTGTAGAAGATCTTGTGCAGGCACCTTCTACGATGTCATCTCTCGAAGTCCTTCAAAGTTGTCCTACACAATGGAAGGAACTATTAAAGGATATTGGTGGAATTGATCCTAATGATACGAACTTGATGATATTTGACTTGGAAGATCATATTCCAAGGCTTCCTCCTCAGTTAGCATTTCATATACAAGTTATTGTGGAAAATAAGAATATTTGTCGAACCATTATTGATGAAGGGGCCTCGACTTGCGTCATGTCTATCACTTGTTGGAAATCCAATGGATCTCCTACCCTTACTGAGTCACACAATACTCTAAAAGAATTTAATGGGATAGGATTTAAACCTCATTTCTTCCTTTGTTTTCTATTACGTTAGAAGTTAAATTGGTTACTGTTCAGGTTGAGGTCTTTGATGCACCTCTCGATTACAACCTTTTAGTTAGCCATAGTTGGATTGATTCCATGCGTGCAGTTGTTTCTACTCTTTTCTGTGTGATATGTTTCCCTCACCAAGGAAATATTTTTACTGTCGATCAACTCACCTTATTTAATTCCGATTCACGTACTAGTAACGTGCCTTTCATTGCGAAAACACCTCTTGGTTATGAAAATGTGAGTGTGGGTCTTTTAAAATATTCATCGTTAATGGGTACGTTCCCCATTCCACCGCTCGATATTCCTACTCCTTTTTTCTCCTTGATTAACATTATATCAATCACTATTGGTGAAATCTTTGAGTCTTATGACCCTTGGACAGTACCTAGCTCTAACGAATGTCTTCGTTACGGTGACAGAATGCCTTTAAGTCTGGCAGAATTGGCTTATCAAGCTATTCAATAAACAACTCCCTCTTCTCGTTCTCTCTTAGTCACGTCTCCAGATCCATTTCACATAGTTTTTCACAATGATGAGATGATTATGATAGTCATGTCTATGGAAGATACCCCATGGGACGATGGGAACCATCCTTTTATTCTCTTCCTGGAACCCGAGACCATAGAGAGTTACCAACAGATTTTGAATCTGTCTACCGTTGTTACTATTTCCCCTATTCTTGAACCAATACACAATGTTTTGTATGAAGGGAACTTGGGTAAAATTTCACCTACATCCCTTTAGATATTTCGATTGAACAAAGAGTCGTGCAAAATTTTCACATCGGTACCTCATTTTCTGCGGATGAGGTCCAAATTTATAAAGATTTTTTCCAAGAATTTCATGACATTTTTTCCTGGAGTTATGAAGAGATGCCTAGAATTGATCCATATATTGTTGTACATGAGATTAAGACTTACCCGGACGCTAAACCAGTTCGACAAAGACTTCAACCAGTACATCCACGTAAAGATGTTGCTATTAAAATGGAATTTGAAAAATTTCTTAAAGTCAGTTTTTTCTATTCTATGGCTTTGAATAATTGGGTGTCTAATCTTGTTCTGGTTACAAAGAAACACGACATGATCCGTGTTTATGTAGATTATAGGGATATCAACAAGGTGTGTCCCAAAGACAATTATCCAACCCTTTCGTTGACCAAATCGTTGACGACTGTGCCGGGAGTGAAATGTTCTCCTTGAGGGATGGTTTCTTTGGCTATAATCAAATCAATATTTTACCTATGGATCAACATAAGACTTCTTTTATCTTCCCTTGGGGAACCTTCGCATACCAGAAACTACATTTTGGTCTCAAGAATGTTGGTGCGACTTTTCAATGCGCTATGTCTTATGCTTTTCATGATATTAAGCACATTGTACAACCTTACCTATATGATTTACTGATGCATTATGTGCATCATCAAGATCACCTGACACATTTACAGGCCATTTTCCTACGATGTCACTATTATCGCATATGATTGAATCCACATAAATGCATTTTTTGTGTGGAATCCAGACGACTTCTTAGTTTTATTGTTTCTACACATGGAATTAGGGTGGACCCACTAAAGGATGAAGTTATTCTCAATCTACCTCCTCCTTCTACATTGTGCCAACTCCAAAGCTTGCAAGGGAAGGAAAACGTTTTACGTCAATTCATCCCCAACTATGTTGAATTAACAAAAGGTTTTAATCGAATTCTTAAAAAGGGTCATGGTTTTGTATGGGATGACACTACGAACAAAGCCTTTGAATCTTTGAAACATGCCTTAACCTGTACACCACTCTTATTTCCACCTGATTATAGTCGATATTACTTCTTATACTTAGTTGCTTCGGACTCTACCATCGCTATGGCTCTAGTCCAAGAGGATTATTCACATGATGAATATGTCATTTAATATTTGAGTCGGAGTCTCATGGCCACTGAAACCAAATATTTGCATGTGGAGAAACTGGCCTTGGCATATGTTCAAGTTGTTCAACATTTTCATCATTATATCTTATTACGTAGAACTACCATTATTTCTAATTGAAACCCTATGCAACACATCATTACTCGACAATTGCTAGGGGGGAAATACTCCAAATGGATAGTGACTCTCTAGGAGTTTGATTTGGAATTTGAGCGTGCCAAATCAAAGAAATGTTTGGTTTTTGTTGAGTTGATATGTGAACTTCCCTCTACTGAGAGAGAAACTGTGGCAGAGGATTCCTTTCCTGATGAGTCTCTCTTTCTAATCAGTTCTGACGACATATGGTATGGAGACATTATCATTTATCTCCAAACCTAAAATTTCTAGCCTGATCTTTCTAGTGTGGATCATCGTCATATTCGGTATCAATCCCATCAATACATTATCGTTGGTGATACCCTTTACTGTCATGGTATTGATTCCATATTTTGACAATGTCTAACCTACGATGAAGATGAGAAATATGTTGGATCATGTTGTCATTGATGCCAATGGTTTGATTGATTGATGTCATTGATTGATGTCAAGTGATTGATTGATGTCAAAGTATTCATTGATTGATGATTGATGTAATATAATATGTATTGTCCTTGATGAGACTGCATAGATGAAGATGGATCAATGAGTTGTCATTAATAC
>JASDQU010403278.1:0-10745 GCA_032191745.1 Picea mariana | reverse complement strand
TTCTCCCTAGCACCACCCTGCCACCCTGGTTTCTCTGGCTGCAACCAGATGGAAGCTACAACTCCCTGTGTTCAAGCTCCCACTTGAACCTCTGAGGACAATAGTCCTCCCGAGCACCTCCCAACCTCCCTAGAATATTAATGGCTAAATAAACATTCAACTTTATAGATAAATCAGTTCTTACCAATCTTTCTTTGCTTTTTAAATCTGGTATTCTGAACACTGTTCTGCTGCTCTTCTCTTCCTCTGTCTATTTAGCAAGTATGCTCTGCATCAACTCTTGCTCTCATTTCGTTCTGCTATTCTTCTCTGCATTTGCTCCTTCTGTCATTCTGCTATTCTTCTGTGCTTTCTGTCATTCTTCTCTTATACTCCATCTCCTCCTGCGCATCCTCTCCTCTACATTTCTTACAGTTTCATTCTTTTTCACATACAGAACAACCAAACCGACACAGTCTGTTTCATCTTCTTTTATACACTCGAACATGACGATTCAACTTCCCAACTCCTTAGGCAAAAAGATGACAACTGTCTAAGCAACTGAAACACCAACTGAAACTCTAACTGATTTGCAATCACGAGTCCGTTTCGCTAACAGATTCCAAACTCAGGAGTTAATCTGTGAGAAAGAACAGTAACCCTCCAATCATAGTCAAGTTTTATCCACACCGTTGGATGACCTTTATTATTCTTGCCTTTTTAAATCAGGTTTCGGAATTCCTTATGTTCAATGTTCTTTTCACTTACAAATCCCGATTCACAAAATTCCGTAAAGGGTCAGATCAATGATCCAGATCATAATCATATCTGATGATTCAGATTAAGTTGGGAATTCACTCATTGCGAAATCAACATTCTTGGTGTTCATTGTTTTTTTCACTTACAAATCCCGATCCCCGAAACTCCGTGAGATGTCAGATCAACGGTCTGGATCATTTCTTGATTTGACGGTCCAGATTCAATCGTGATTTCTCATATCGTGAAATCGACATTCTTGATGCATTGAGTTCTTTTCCCCTTGAGTTCACGATCCCCGAAACTCTGATAAGAAGTTAAATCAATGGTCCAGATCTGATCTCTATTCAGCGGCTGCGATTAAATCGTGAAATCTCATATCGCGATTTCAGGGTTCTTGTTGTCAAATGCTTTTGTCACTTCAAAATCCCGATCCCCGATACTCCATGTAGAGAATCAACGGTCCAGATCACTTCTAACTTTAACGGCTGCGATTAAATCGTGAATTCGCATATCGCAATTTCAGGGTTCTTGTTGTCAAATGTTTTTGTCACTTCAAAATCCTGATCCCCGATACTCCATGCAGAGAATCAATGGTCCAGATCACTTCTAACTTTAACGACTGTGATTAAATCGCGAATTAGCATATCGTGATTTCGGGGTTCTTGTTGTCAAGTGATTTTGACATTTCAAAGTCTCGATCCTCGATACTCCATGAAGAGAATCAACGGTCCAGATCTCATTCTCGATTCAATGGTTGCGATTGAATCGCGATATTGCATATCGCAAAATCGGGGTTCTTGATGTCAAGTGTTCTTGTCACTTCAAAGTCCTGATCCCCGATACTGACTGGAATTAACAGTCCAGATCAAAGCTTGATCTGACGGCTAAGATTTCATTGCGATTTTTCATATTGTGATTACGCCCACTTCTCCTTTCACTTTAAAGTCCGTGCAGGTTCTCTTCGATCCAACGGTGGTCAGACCCTGCACTCATATCTGACAACTGAGATCTATCTCCCTCTTCAACGATCATAGATTCTTCTTCAACCTTTCGCTCATTCGCTGCCTTCGATCATTCACTACTTTCAATCATTCACCTCTCTAAACTTGTCTTCTGTTTGCCTATCATATTCACTATTGCCATCAATGACAAGCATTCGCTGTCTGTTAACTGAATTTTCCAACAGATCCTTTATATGTAGTTATTGTGCTAATGGTTAAAAGTGAAATAAAACTAATCTAATTAACTGCTTAAGACAAAAATTCAACATGGAAGGAATATCTAATTAATTGTTTCTGAAGAAGAGGTCGATGTTTCTCACGTAACCAAGCTACCCCCACTAGTTGATCTTCATCCACCCTTTGATCCAACAGAAGTTGAACCATTGATTTCCATGAATGCACTCAATGGTTTCTCTTCTCCCCAAACCCTCAAGTTAATTGGATACATTAAGAACCAAAAAGTCATCATTCTCATTGATAGTGGTAGAACCCATAATTTTATTCATCACCACTTTTCCCAAGAAGTCAATTGTTATATCCATCCAGTTAATACTTTCCAAATCATGATTTCCAATGGGGGTTCCATGAAATGTGGAGGGCATTATGAAAATGTTCCCCTACAAATTGGTTAGTACCACCTGAAATCTCATATGTTTTCTATTGACATGAGTGGTAGTGGAATTGTACTTGGTGATGAATGGTTACACACTCTCGAACCTATCACCATGGATCTATATAATTTAACCATGTAATTCTAGCAGGAGGGCCAACAACACCAGTTCCAAGGCATCACAACAGGGTCAGCAAAGATCATCATTTCCTAATGAATGGAAAAGGACCTCAGAAAAGGTCATTTGGGAATTATTTCCCAAATTCATTCCATTTAGGTAGTTGAGACACCCTCTATCCATATAGACCTCCAATCTATCCTCTCCCAACACCAAGCTATCTTTCAAACCCCCAGGGACTCCCCATTTATAGAGGTGTCAATGATCATTACATTCCTCTCATTCCGAGCAATATTCCTCCAAGTGTTCTCCCTTATCATCATACCTTTGCCTAAAAGAATGAAATTGAGAATATTTTTCAAGAATTGCTAGAAGCCGATGTCATTTATCCTATTACCAAACCCTATTCTTCTCCAGTCATCATGGTACTCAAGAAAGAAGGTACTTGGTGCATGTGTCCTGATTTTTTCACCCTCAACAAACTCACCATCAAAGACAATTTTCCCATTCCTGTCATTGATGAAATTTTGGATGAATTAAGTGGTGCTTAGTATTTTACCAAAATTGATTTTCACTTTGTCTACCACCAGATTCATATGAAGGAAGAAGAAATTCCCAAGACTGCATTCCAAACTCACGAGGGTCACTATGAGTTCTTAGTTATGCCATTCGGCCTTTGTAATGCTCCCTCCACTTTCAAAACTCTCATGAATAATGTCTTCCTTCCTTTCCTCTGTCATTTTGTCCTATTTTTCTTTGATGATATCCTCATCTATAGAAAAACTTGGAAATCCCATCTTGCCCATTTAGATCAAGTTCTACAACTACTGTCTCAACACAAAATTTTTCTTAAGTAGTCTAAATGTGATTTTGGATCCTCTAAAGTTGAGTACATGGGACATATTGTTGGCAAGGTTGGTGTCAGGGTGGATCTGAACAAAACTGAAGCTATGCAGGATTGGCCGCGGCCAAAAAATATTAAAATTCTTCATGGCTTCCTAGGTTTTTGGCGATATTATCGCAAGTTTTTTTAGAATTATGGAAAAATTACATCTCCCCTCACAACACTCCTTAAAAATAATTCTTTTAGTTGTACTCTAGCAACAAACCATTCCTTCCAAGCCTTGAAAGAAACTATGTGCACCACTCCTGTTCTGTCTTTCTCTAAATTCAACAAGACCTTTGTACTGGAGTGTGATGCCTTAGGGAAAGGCATTGGGGATGTCCTCATGCAAGATGGCCGACCTTTGGATTTCATCAACAAAATATTTTCCAAGCACCATTTGGGCCAATCCACCTATGAAAAGGAAATGTTGGCTATTATGCACATTGTGGATCTTTGACGTCCTTATCTTTTGGGGAAACTTTTCGAAATTAAAATTGATCATCAAAGTCTCAAGTATTTTCTAGAAAAAATAATTTCTTCCGTGGAGAAAAAAAAATCGGTAACCAAGATATTTGGATATGATTATGAGATCATCTACAAAAAAGGAAAGGAAAATGTGGTGGTTGATTCCCTTTACATGAAATATAAAGAAGATGGGTCCCTTTTTCCATATCTTTCATTGTCGCAGATTGGATTCAAGAGGTTTGCCAGGAATGGTTACAAGATCCCAAACTTTCAAAACAGATCCAATCACTACAACAAGATCCAAAAGATTCTCCAGGGTACTCATGGCACCATGGAAAGCTTCATTATAAAGGTTTCCTATATTTAAGAAAACAATCGAACCTTAAATCCACCATGCTCTATGAATTTCATTCTTCACCTACAAGTGGGAATTCCAGTTTTACCAAAACCTATGAACGTGTCAAACGTTATTTTTTCTAGGAAGGTATGAAATAGGACGTCCACAACTTTGTGGTTGAATGTGATATATGTCAATGCAATAAGGGAGAGACAGTCAAATCTCGAGGCACACTCCAACTGCTTTCATTTCCACCTACTATTTGGATAGATATTTCTATGGAATTCATTGTTGGATTACCTAAATAAGGAAATAAGTCGGTCATCATGGTACTTGTGGATCGTCTTTCCAAATATGCTCATTTTTTTTCTCTTCAATACCCATTCACAACATCCACTGTGGCTCAAATTTTTATGGATAATATCTTCAAACTCCATGGCATGCCTCATTCTATTGTTTCTGACCGTGATCCAACTTTCACCATCACTCTCTAGAAATAATTGTTCTAACTCTAGAGAACCCAATTGCATCTCAACACCACATATCATCCTCATAATTATGGACAAACTGAAGTGGTCAACAAGTGTTTGGAAACCTATTTGAGGTGTTTTTCATTTGACAAAAAAAATCAGTGGGTTCAATGGTCACCCCTCGTTGAATGGTGGTACAACACCTCTTACCATACAACCACTCGCATGACTCCCTTTGAAGAAGTCTATGGAAAAAATCCACCCTTAGTTCTATCATACATTCCCAATGTCTCCAAGGTTCAATCTGTGGATCAACATATTACAACCTGCATGGCCATTCTTTGTACTCTCAAAGAAAACTTGGTCATGGCTCAGAATCGCATGAAACAACAAGCATATCAAGGCCATTCTGAATGTGAATTTGCTTAAAGGGACCATGTGTTTCTTCGTCTGGAACCTTATAAGTAGAATCCACTCAAATCATAGCACTGTTAGAAACTCGCCCCCAAATTTTATGGTCTTAATCATATTCTCAAGAGATTGGGGTCAGTGGCATACCAGTTAGACTTTCCCAATCACTCTAAGATCCATCCTGTTTTTCATGTTTCCTACTTAAAGAAAGTGCTCAACACTAGGTGCCAGACTCATACCGATCTACCTAAGTTGGATGAAGAAGGTTCCATTTGGTTGCAACCACAAGTAGTCTTGAAATAGCATGAGTGTCATCTCTTCCAGCACACTATCAAGAAAGTTTTATTTCATTGGAAGGACACACAACTAGAAGATGCCACCTGGGAACTGACTACCATCCTAAAAAAAATTCCTCATCTCAAGCCTTGAGGACAAGGATATGTTTTAAGGGGGAGGGAATGTTAGGTACCTAACCTCCCTAACCCCTCATGTAGGTAGAATAATATATTTTCCATGTAATAAAGGCCGATATTAATAAATAAGGCCTAGGAATAAGGAGAATAAGTCAATTGTAAGAAGACCTAATAGAAGATTTCACTTCTAGAAAATATCTTCCTCTAGATTGTTCTTTTGGGTAGATATATTTAGTATAAATAGGAGTAGAGAGCATGAGAAATTTTGTTTTTGAGCATTATTTTAATAGAGATGTACTATGTTGGAGGTTTCCTCCTTGAAGAGGAAAGTGAACATTACTTTCATTTCAGTAAAGGTATCATTTTGATGTGCTAATTCTCTATATTTTGTTGTTCTATCGATAATTCCTGTGATATTCTTGTTTTTTTTCAATATAACATAACCAGGTGCTTAAAACATCATCAATAAAAGTAACATAGTAATGAGAGCCACTAAGAGGTGATACCTGAGTTGTTACCCATACATATGTATGCAGAAGATCTAACTTTTCACTCTTCTTTTCCTTCCCGACTTTGATAAATATAACTCTCTTCTATTTTCCATAAACATAGTGCTCACAAAAATATCAATCAGCTTGTTTAATATCTGGCAACAAATTCCTTTTGTGGAGTATCTGCATCCCCTTCTTAGTCATGTTTCAAAGCCTATGATGTTGTAGTGTTGTATACACTCCTGTAGAATCTAAAGAGATAAAAGAGTTAACATTACCAATACATAAATACAATGTACCTACCTTCTCTTGTTTTTCTATTACCAGTGATCCTTTAGTGATCTTCCATGCCTTTTTTGTAAATGTATATATACAAACTTCACTTCCCAGCTACCTTGTTGAAATTAGATTTATTCTCAAATATGGAACATGTCTCACCCCTTTCAACAACCATTGTTTTCCATTATTTAAATTTATTTGTACCTTAACCATTCCAACAATTTTACATGGTTCATCATCACCCAAATAAACTTGTCCAAAATCACCTTCATGAACATAATCTTGAAAATATTTCTTATGGGGTGTGGCATGAAATGAATCCCTTCAATCTAATACCCAAGAATTAGTAATATTATGTAAAGAAATAATCAAAGAATCTTGTAACACATCACCTGCTACATTTGCTTCCTGATTTTTCTCTTGATATCCATCTCCTTGTTTCTTTGGAGATCTGCAATCTTTCTTCAGATGTCATTTTTTCCTACAATTCCAACACTTGATATTTTCTAGTTTGTATTTGGATCTACCCTTCCTAGACTTCCCATGGTTCCTTAGGATATTTCCCATTTTCCTTTGTCTTCCCTTGTTCACCACGGTCAATGCATTAATTGATGTCTCACATGTGATTTTCCATATCATTTCCTCACTAAGGATAACACCAACAACATCATCAAATTTTAGAGTGTTTGAACCAGATACAGAGTTACTTACATCCATGAACACGTTGTTCCATCTTTCTGGAAATGAGCACGATATTAGAAGATCCCTAACGTCATCATCAAAGTTAACTCCTAAAAATGTTAGTTGATTAGTAACCATATTAAATTCATTTGAATGATTGGAAATAGACCCACCTTCTTACATCTTCATATAAAATAATCACTTCATTAGAAATACCTTGTTGGAGGCCGAGGATTTTTCAAATAGTTTAGCCAATTTTTTCATCAGATCCTCCGTTGTCTTTTATTTTGAAATGTTGAAGGCCATCGATGCTTCCAGGAACAAACGTATCATTCCTAGTTCCTTTCTATCAATAACTTCCCATTCTTTGTCCTTCATACACGCTTCCACTCGAACCAGAAACCCTTTTTTTCTTGCGAGTTACCTTTCACTTTTATACCAATTATTAGAAAAAGAGGATCAAAGAGCAATAATATAAAACATATGGGGAAATAAAACACATAATATACATAATAAAATAGATAAACAGATATATGTGGTTCACCCAATATGGGATACATCCACCAGAGAAATTTCTAGTCCTCCCTTTATTATTATCTAGCAAATGAAGGAATTCAACCTACAACACACCCATTGTAACTTCCTCTTCTTTTCTCACAATATCCTCTCTAAAAATAAAATATTCACTCTCCTACATCACCTTAATACAATTACCTCATACATAAAAGAGGGTTTCCTTCTAGGGAAACAACCCTAACATAACGTCTACCATCAGATCTGCAACCTAATGATGAATGCTTGATATTGACTATGAAATTATGATATTTTACAAGGAAATTTTCCCAAAAAAAATCTCTTTGGAGAAAGTTCCCTTGAAGCCTCGCCTAGACCCCCTGGTGAAATATTTGGGGGGGAAGCCCCMCCACACCCCCACCATCAAGAAATGGGATCCAAACACGGCTGAAACAAAACCTCTAATTCAGGGAGATAATCAGGCTCCACAACCAACACATTTATATCCCCCTAAACATGTTTATTCCTTGACACACAATTTTATTTCACAAACCCTAATCATGGTGCCTGTATCCCACTCGAAGGCCAGAAACACCCTACATTGTTCATGTGTGTTTTTTTGAGTACTTGTTCTAGGCTTTTGATCTGAAGAAGCTTTAATAAGATTTCGAGACAATTGTTTTTAGTATTTGATGATGGTTAAGGCCTTGCAAACCATCCATGCTCCTAAATGGTAGTATGAGGATGTATTCATAGTGTCTGAGGCTAGGAAGCTATGTTTAGGGACCAACATTATTGTTTTCCTCCCCTGACCAATGTTAAGGGCTTGAAAATTTTGTTTCCTTACAACAACTATGATGAAGGCCTCGACACCAAACTACAATGTGTGAAACATATTATGCCACCCATATCCAATTCATAGTGAAAAGACAACCTAGATAGGAATTTCATCGTTGTGTCTAGGTTTTTTTCATGGCACTTGAGCTTGAGAAGGTTTAATTAGGGATAAAGAACTTGTTTTACCCCTTAACCATGTTTAAGCATCTAAACCCATTTTGAGTGCAAAAAAACTTATCATGGCAGCTATATCCTACTCGAAATATTGCAAAAAATATCCCAAGAAACTTGCTTTCCTTCCTCAACCATATTTAAATACTTAAAACCCATAATCGATGCATAAAAACTATTAATGACATCCATATCCAACTTTGATGCTAAATACCCCCTAAAGAGTGTTTGTGTTGTGGTTTATAGGTGTTATTAATGGAGATTGAGCCTAAGAAGAAATGTTTAGGGCCTACAGAATATTTTTTTTCCTCACCTAACCATAGCATGTGAGCTCTACAAGGTTTGTTTACGACTTTAAGCCCCCCTTTTCCCCCACTGAGCATGTTTAGACATCGACACCCATTTCTAGTGCACAAAAATTACTCACGACATCTATATCCTACTTAGATGTTAAATAATCCTAACCATGGCCTTGAGAATTATTCATGGTGTGGGATTGAGACAAATTTTCATTTAGTGAATGTGCTGTGGTTTATTCATGGTTCTCATATCCCTCTAGTAGGCTAGAGATACCATACAAGTGTATCATGTGGTCATTCAAGGACACATTTGGTACTATAGCCTTAGAACCTTTGTGGGTAATAGGTGTTCTTCATGGAAATTAATCCTAACGAGTGTCATTTAGGGTGAAAGGCCCATTATTATCCTCTTTTGACATTGGCTAGACATATAGACACATTCTTGGTGCACAACTAACCTAGTCATAGCACCCATAACACCCTTGGAGGAAATTGGTAACTAACAAAGGCTATATGTGAAGGTATGATGACCCATACATGGTGATTGAGCTTGAGGAGCAAGGTTTAGGGACAAAGGATCTTGTTTACCTCCCTCAAATATGGTCATAGACTTGTGACCCATCCATTATTCCCAAGACCTTATAATGGAACGCATATTCAACTCGAATGTTAAGGACTCCCTTTAGAGGGCTCATGTCATGATTTTTACATGTTGTTCATGGTGCTCAAGATTGAGAAGGTTTAATAGGGCTCAAGGTCACTTCCCCCTTTACCATGTTTATTCCTTGACACATATTTTTAGTGCACAAAACTTACTTATGGTGCTTGTTTTCCACTCGGATGCCAAAGACCCCCTACAAAGTTCTTGCATGTTGGTTAGAGTATTTTTTCAAGGATTTTGATCTCAAGAAGCTCCAATAATATCTTAAGAAACTTTTTTTAGTATTTCATGGTGTTCAAGGCCCTCTAAACCATCCATGCTCTATTGTGGTGGTCTAAGAACACATTCATGGTGCTTGAGTATGTGAAACTATATTTAGGGCCCGAGTGTTACAACACAAATCACCACACCACAATGCATTTGTGACATGGCCTAACCCCTTCCTTGGCTAGAAATATTAAATCCCAACTTTCCTCATCAAAGTCACTTTAAAAAAATGATTTTTAGTGCCATCTGTAGGTCATATTTGTAAAACTCATAGATGTTCATGGGTTGCTAGTTGAAAACTCATGAATTCCCTAAAAAGAGTTGAAAAATAAAATAATTCCTTATTTTCAGGTGGGGATTTCGGTTGGGCTCATTTCCCAACCTCCCTGGGCCCATACTCAATGGACTTCAACCTCCTTAACCTATTGAGGATGGTATAAAGGAAACTTTGGGGGCATGGATGAGGACAACAACTTAGGTGAAAATTTATACTGAATAAATTGCAAGTCTCCCTATTCCCCTTCATCCTTTGAGTAGCATCCCCTTGAACTGGAAACCTTTTTCAAACATTCCTTCCTTTTCATTATATGACCATAAGGTGTGTTCATATACTTATTGGGTCATCCAAGGAACAAAAATATTGTTGAGTGATGCTTGAAGGACCTTTTGGAGGAACCTCAGTGGTTGGATTCGAGGAAGTGTTGATGGTTGGAGTCAGGTTGTAACCACTTCTTTTACTATTGCTAGTAAGGAGTTCTCTTTTCACCATACTTGCGTAGTGTTGATTCAATTTGTTTATGTATGTCCAATTACTCTTCATATTTGAATATATCTATCAATTACTTGTATGATTTAGATATGATAGATAGTGGGAGAGAGATAGAGGGTGATATGAAGTGAGGGTGAGAGAGGGGTAGATGTAAAAGAGAGATAGAGATGAGAGATAATGGGAGGGAGGGGGAGAGAGAGGGAGGAGGGGGGGAGAGAGAGATGGAGGAGGGGGGAGGGGGAGAGAGGAAGAAAAAGAGTGTGTGTGATATTTAGGGAGAGGAAGACATAGGGGGTGGTAGAGAGAGAGTGAGAGGAAGTGAGGGGGG
>JASDQU010403273.1:0-10827 GCA_032191745.1 Picea mariana | reverse complement strand
ACTTTGGGTGTTTGACTTTTCACCTCGGATCAACGGTCATGTGGCCTGCATTCTCGATCGATGGTCAAGATCTCCTTTGGGTTTAGAACTTCTAAGATCTCAAATCTCAAACTTCACTCTTCTTCCAAATGGATTCTATCTGAAGACTATAATCCATTTACACGTGTCCTCTTTATTTGACGATTGAGGATTACTTCGGGTCTTTACCTGGAGCTCTCATATCTTTGCCACGTCTCCCTTGATCTGACGGTCATGAATGACTTCGGGTCTTTACCCGAAGCTCTCAGATTTCCAGTTGTTCGGGCTTCGAAAATCTCAAGTCTCAAACCTTGATGAATTCTCTCTCCTATGTATGCGAAGCGCTAAGGCTCGTGCACCTTGTTCTGGTCAGACGACTATTGATCCGTTGCACTGTGATCCAATGGTCACTGTCGCTCCTCCTCCCAAGCTTCTAATTTCTTCCAATGTTCCTCTTTCTCGATGCACACCTTGTAGAACTCTACAGAGTTCTCAGTGAATCCATCTCTTTCTGAACTCAACATAGAGTTCCTCATGTGCGCTCCTTGCACTTCTGCTGATGAAGGTTCAACGATATCTCTCTTGAGCTTCTCTGAGGTTAACTCACCTTTGTCAACGCACTCCTTGCAGACAACGTGCACTCCTTGCACTCAAAACTCAAAGACAAGAAACAAATTAAACTCATACAATACTTCACCAGTTCATACATTCACAAAATGAATGACATATAAAAGCATAACGATAAACACAAATACATAAACACATCATATGTAGGAAAAACTGCTTTTCTATTATCTTTGTGTGTCTATACAGATGTTTACAAGAAACTGGACTGCGACAGAGTCTCAGTTCTCTCAAGTTCTCCTAACCTAACTCTATCCTGAGTTTTGCTTCTCCTAAGACCTCTCTCTCTCTCTCTCTCTCTACAAAAGAGGGCTCTATGAGCTTATCCTCTCCACCACCTTAGTTCCATCACTGTCTCAGTTAAGACACCATACTCCTACGACTTCATTACATAAATGATGATCCAGACCTGACTACAATATCGACCTGATTACACTCAACTATTTAAGGGGACCCTATCCACTACTTGTACAAAGGTATGGCTTGGCTCTTACAAAGTTACAACGCAAATTCCCATGGGATCACATTTCAAATAAAAAAATGGGAGGGTTAATGCCTCTCCCTTTCTCCATTGTGTGCCTATGTGTTGGTTTGTTGATGCATTTGTTGAGGTGGAGCGATGCTCCTGCATCATATAGTCCAGTTAGACCAATTGCATATTGACAAGTGGCACGAATGAGCCAATGAGAGGCCACCACATGGAGACCTCTCATTGACCTATATTGGTATGGTTATGTAAAATTATGGAGTTGACAAGGATCGAACCGCGACCTCCATAACATCCTAAAGGTCTAATGTAGCCTCCATTACCAATGCACCATATAATTATTCTTAACATACATATGGTAAATATTATATTTGAATTTGTGTTGAAGTTTGTTTGGGTGGAAAAAGAGTTGAGGGCCTAAGCCCTCGACCCTAGCCTTTGGTTCGTTGTACACCATATAAACCTGCTATATCCGCAGGAGGGGTTTAACAAATATGCGATGAGTATAACCATATACATATATATGGTTATAATAATGTATAACCATACAATACTAAAAAAGAAGAAATATATGGTGGTCAGTGGGGCTTGAACCCTTGATCTGCCATATATAATACTATGCCTTAACTAATCCGCCTATGGTTATTTTTAACTTATTTTAAACTTAAAGCTATATCAGATATCAATTCAAATTCTTCAGTTCAATATGCTAAAATGGAAAGTGATATTGATCAAAAGAATAAAAGTGAGCTTTTTCATGTCAGAGTTATAGTTAAGCATACCAAGGAAGATACTTTATTTGGCAGTGGATCTCAAGTTAACCTAATAGCTGAAGCAATTGTTAAGAAGCTAGGTTTGAAGATGACACCTCACAAAATTCCATATCCATTAGGTTGGGTGTGTGACAATGCTAAGTTGTAGGTAATGAAGCAGTGTAAGATCATATTTGCAATAACAACTAAGTTCTTTGATGAGGTCGAGTTAGATGTTGTGCCTCTTGATATCTGTGGCATTATCTTGGGTAGTCCATATCTATTTGACATGAAGGTTGTATTCTACCGAGAAGAGAATAAATATCATCTTTTCAAGGAAGGGATTGAATATATTGTCAGATCTCATCGCATCAAAACTAATGTTTTTTTAGTGAGTACATGGAAAATGAAGAGACTTGTGAGTGCAAGTAAATATTTTGTTCTCATGATAGTGAAACAAAAAGAAGAATATATAATAGACACTTTATCAGGCTGTGATCCAAATCATAAACAGGAGTTGATCAACATCATATATAATTATGATGATTTGTTTCATGAACCTACAGGGTTGCATCCTAAAAGAGAGTTTGAAGATGAAATATATTTGCAGCAATATGCTCCTCTTCTGAGCATTGGAATGTACAGGTCATCAGTGATCGAGAATGCATAAATAAAGAAGCAAGTTCTGGAGTTGCTCGATAAGGGAATAATTAGACCAAGCTCCTCTCTCTGTGGTTCTCTTATTGTATTAGTTCCAAAGAAATATGTTATGTGGAGGATGTGTATTTATTTTCAAGCCTTGAACAAGATTATGGTAAAGAATCGTTATTCTCTTACCATAGTTGATGATCTATTAGATCAGTTAAATAATTCTGTGTATTTCACTAAGTTGGATTTGAGAAGTGGTTACCATCATATCAAAATTGTAGAAGGTGACATATGAAAGACATATTTCAAAACCAAACAAAGCTTGTTCGAATGGTTGGTTATTCCATTCAGGTTATGTAACACACCAACAACATTTATGAGAGTGATGAATGATGTGTTCCAACCCTACATAGACGATTTTTTTATTGTCTATTTAGAGAACATATTGATATTTAATTGAAGATAGGAAGATCATATAAAACATGTCAATATAGTCTTTGAATTCTTGAAGAAGGAGAAGTTGTATATCAAGTTATCTAAATGTGAATTTGAAAAAAATTCTCTAGTATATTTGGGATATATTGTAGGGAATGGTCAACTAAAGAGATATCCTACAAAGGTATAAGTCATAGTAAAATGGCCCAAGAAAACTACTTCCACCAAAGTCAGGAGCTTATTAGGAGCAATACAATACTAGAGAAAATTCATTGCTAATTTCTCATACATACCAACACCTCTACATGAATTAACAAGTGTTAAACAAGTCTTTCAATGGGGAGGCAATAAAAAAAAATCCTTCGAGACATTGAAGGAAAAGATAATCACCGTACCAGTTTTTGTACTGCTGGACCTTTAGCAGCCATTTGAGATTCAAACCGATGCAAGAAGATATGCCATGGGCATAGTATCGATGCAACGAGGTAAGACTATATGTTATCATTTTGAGACTTTCACTCAAGACGTGATTAACTATCCAACATATGATAAGGAATTGTATGCATTGGTACAAAGTGTAAAAAAATGGAAGCCCCTGAAGGAAAAATGGTCTTGTAAATGTATATTGTAATTTCATCGTAAATCTAGACCATTCATTATAAGGTCGCAAATCTGACGGTAGAAGTTATGTTAGGGGTTTTTTCCCTAGAAGGAAACCCTCTTTTATGAGGAAAATGTATTAAGGCTATGTATCATTATGAATCTTGTATTCTGATTGAGGAGACTGTGAGAGAAAGAAGAGGAAGTTACAAGGGGTGTGGTGTAGGTTGTATCCCTCCATTTGCCGGATAATATAAAAGGAAGGCCCTGGAAATTTATCTGGTGGACGTAGCTCACACAGGGCGAACCACATATATTTGTGTCTCTATTGTATTGTGTATCTTTTGTGTTTTATTTCTGCATTTGTTTTATTTTATTGCTCCGCGATCATTTTTTTTTCTAACAATTGGTATCATAGCAAAAGGTAACTCGCAGGAAACGAGGGTTTCTGGTATGAGTGGGAGCAATGACGGAAGATGGAAATTTTAGGGTCGAGAAATTTAACGAACAAAACTACCAGTTATGGAAGATGGAATTGGGAGATTATTTATATAATAAGGATCTATTCCTACCATTGAGTGGAATAACAAAGAATCCAATGGCCATGAAGGACAAAAAATGAGAGGTTCTTTACATAAAGGCACTAGGAATGATATGACTGAGCCTAGCAGCATCGGTGGCTTTCAATATTTCGAAAGAAAAGACAACGAAGGAGTTGATGGATGCATTGGCTAAACTGTATGAAAAACCCACGACATCCAATAAGGTATTTCTAATGAAGAGATTATTTAATATGAATATGTAAGAAGGTGGGTCTGTTGCAGATCATTTAAATGAATTTAATACAGTTACTAATCAACTAAGTTCTGTAAAAGTGGACTTTGATGATGAGGTCCAAGCTCTTCTAATCTTATGCTCATTGCCAGAAAGATGGAATGGCTTGGTCATGGCTGTAAGTAACTCTGTCTCTGGTTCAAAAATTCTAAAATTTTATGATGTCGTTGGTGTTATCCTTAGTAAGGAAATGCGACAGGAAAACATAGGTGAGACATCAAGTAATGCATTAAACATGGAGAACAGGGGAAAACAAAAGAATAGAGGAAAGGGCTCAGGGAACCACAAGAATTGTCAGAAGGGAAGATCCAAATCCAGACTTGGAAAGATAGAGTGTTGTAATTGTGGAAAGAAAGAAAATTTGAAGAAAGACTGTAGAGATCCAAAGAAACAAAGAGATGGACGACCGGAGAAAAATCAGGAAACAAATGTAACAAGTGATGTGTTACAAGATGCTTTGATTCTTTCTGTGGATAATGTTTATGATTCTTGGGTAGTAGATTCAGGGGTTTGATTTGATGCCACACCCCATAGGAAACATTTTCTAGATTATGTTCAAGGTGATTTTGGAGAGGTTCATTTGGGTGATGATACACCATGAAAAATTGTTGGAATGGGAAAGGTAAAAATAAAGAAAAAGAATGGAAACCAATGGTTGTTGAAAGAGGTAAGACATGTTCCAGATCTAAGGAAAAATATGATTTCAACGAGGCAGTTGGAAAGTGAAGGTTGTATATCCATATTTACATATAAGGTGTGGAAGGTCACCAAAGGATCATTGGTGATATCAAAAGGAGAAAAGGTAGGTACATTGTATTTATGTACTAGTAATATTGACTCTTATGTCTCTTTAGTTTCTACAGGAGTGGATATAACACTATGGCATCATAGGCTTGGAAACATGAGTGAGAAGGGGATGCATATACTTCACAAAAGAAATTTGTTTCCAAATCTTAAACAAATTGATTTGGATTTCTGTGAGCATTGTGTTTATGGAAAACATAAGAGAGACAGATTTCTCAGAGTCAGAAAAGAAAAGAAGAGTGAAAGGTTATAGCTTGTGCATATAGATGTATGGGAACTAAATCATGTATCATCTCTTGGTGGATCTCATTATTATGTTACTTTTATTGATGATGTAACTAGAAAAACTTGGGTTTATTACATTCGACAAAAATCTGATGTTTTTGATACTTTTAAGAAATGGAAAGATTTGGTTGAGAATGAGACATGAAAAAGGTTGAAGTGTCTCAGATCAGACAATGGAGGTGAATATTGCAGCAAGGAGTTTGATTATTACTATTCATACCATGGGATTCATAGAGAGAAGATAGTTCCAGGAGCGCCACAAGAAAATGGTGTATCATGAGGGATGTATAGGACAATCATGTAATGTGCAAGGAGTATGAGATTGCATGTTGGTTTCCCCTTACAGTTTTGGGAAGATGTTGTAGATACTTTTGTTTACTTAATAAATAGAGGACCTTCAAGCTCTTTGGATGGTGGAATTCCAAAGGAGGCATGGATAGGTAAAATTGTAAACTATTCTTTTTTGAAGACCTTCGGTTGTGAATTGTCCACATTGATAAAGAAAATAGAACAAAGCTTGAGGAAAAATCCAAGAAGTGTAACTTTATTGGATATGGTGTTAATGATTTTGGTTATCGCTTATGGGATTATGAAAATCAAAAAATCGTTAGGAGTAGAGATGTCATATTCAATGAGAAGGTCATGTACAAAGATCAACTACAGGGAAATAAACAGGAAAAAGAAAAAACAAAATACCCAGTGCTTGATGAGAACACTGAAAACAAATTCCAAAGGTACCAGAAAATCAAAATGTACAACAACAGGAGAAACAAGTACCACAAGCTCCTACAATTGTTGTTAGAAGATGTACTAGATTAAGTAGACCCCATGAATGATACTATCCTTCATTGTATTATTTATTGTTGACTGATTCTGGTGAACCATAATGTTATGAAGAGTCAATGTAGGTAGACACTAAAAAGAAGTGGGATCAAGGAATCAAAGAGGAAATGGATTCCCTGGTAAATAATTAGACTTGGGATTTGGTTCAGTTTCCTACAGGAAAAATAACATTCCAAAATAAATGGGTTTACAAGTTGAAGGAAGAAGATGGAGACAAAAAGCGGTACCAGGCTAGACTTGTTGTAAAGGGGTTTTCACAAAAGAAATGTATATATTTTGATAAAAAAAAATCTCATGTTGTTAAAATGACTTCAATTAGGACTATTTTAATTCTTTTGGCAGTAAAAGATTTACATATTGAACAATTAGATGTAAGAAAAACGTTTCTCCATGAGGATTTGGAGGAACACATTTATATGCAACAACCACAAGGGTATGAGGTCAAAGGGAAGGAAAATTTGGTATGTAGGTTGAAGAAGAGATTGTATGGCCTAAATAAATCTCCAAGGCAGTGGTATTTGAAGTTTGACAGGTTTATGACAGAACAAGGTTATAGTAGATGTCATTTTGGTCATTGTGCTTATTTTAAAAAACTAGAAAATGGAAGCTATATTGTCTTGCTACTATATGTAGATGACATGCTTGTTACAGGGTATAATATGTAGGATATAAATGTGCTCAAGAAGAAATTATTTAATTCATTTGCGATGAAGGATCTGGGTGCTGCAAAGAAAATCCTTGGTATGAGAATAATAAGAGATAGGAAAAATCGCAAATTGACATTGTCTCAGGGTTAGTAGATAGAGAAGGTGTTGGAGAGGTTTAGAATGCAGAATGAAAAACCAATTAGCACACCTTTGGCAAGACATTTCAAATTAACTAAGGAAATGTGTGCCAAGACACAAGAGGATATAGAATACATGTCCAGGATCCCTTATTCATCACTAGTTAGTAGCTTTATGTATGTGATGGTTTGCACAAGACCATATATTGCACATGCAGTGGGAGTTGTGAGCAGGTATATGATCAATCCAGGTAAAGAACATTGGGAGGCGATAAAGTGGATTTTCATGTATTTGAGAGGTACTATTACTCATGCATTATGTTTTGGAGGTTCAGACACTTTTCTACAAGGATATGTTGATTCAGACATGGAAGGTGATAAAGATAGCAGGAGGAGCACCACATGGTATTTTTTTACTATAGGTGGAACATCAGTAAGTTGGATTTCGAAAATGCAAAAGTTTGTTGCATTTTCAACAACATAAGAAGAGTATGTTGCTGCTACAGAGGATAATAAAGAAATGATTTGGTTACAGAGGTTTATGGAGGAATTGGGAAAGAAGCAAGGAATAGTAGGTTGTATTGTGACAGTGAGAGTGTCATTCATCTTGCAAAGAACTCAACCTTCCATTCGAATACTAAGAATATACAACTCAGGTACCATTTCATACGATCTATCTTGGAAGATGGACATTTGAAGTTGGAAAATATACACACTAGCCAAAATCATGTAGACATGTTAAGAAAGAGAGTAACTAGGGAGAAACTAAGTTCCTGCTCAATTTCAGTTGATCTTCAAGCATGAAGGTGTAGATGTGAAATTTACCAGGTCCAAAAAGGATCATATTCCAATAGATACAACATCGATGGAGTTGTTGAGATTAGTATCCAAGTGGGATATTGTTAGTTGTGAAGCCTGATTATCTTCCTGATTTAGAGTCCTTTGTTTTCAACCATGTTTATACCCTATGAGGACTTTGCACCCTGAAAGAATGTACACTCCTCCACGCAAGGGAGTGCAGGGGGGGATTTCCCCTCCTGCGGGGTCCAGGGGAAAGCGGGCCCCCGACAGGGGTTCAGGTGCGAAGCACACAAAGGAAAAATTGCCTTGTAAATCTATATTGTAATTTCATAGTAAATCTGGATCATTCATTACAAGGTCGTAGATCTGATGGTAGAAGTTATGTTAGGGTTTTTTTCCCTAGAAGGAAACCCTCTTTTATGAGAGAAATGTATTGCTACTATGTATCATTGCAAATATTTTATTCTGAGAGAGGAGAATGTGAGAAAAAGAAGAGGAAGTTACAAAGGGTGTGTTGTAGGTTGTATCCCTTCATTTGTTGGATAATAATAAAGGAAGGACCTGTAAATTTCTTTGGTGGACATATCCCACAATGGGTGAACCACGTATATCCGTGTCTCTATTGTATTGTGTATCTTATGTATTTTATTTCTTCACTTGTTTTATTTTATTTCTTTGCGATGCTATTTTTTCTAACATAACTCATGACAATCAACAATCAAACTATTAGATGCATGACAATTTGTTATATCATCTTGGAAAACTATGGATACCAAGAGATGAAAGAGTAAATGTAATTAGAGAAGCTCATATATCTCTCATATCTGGTCATTTCAGGGTTGGTAAGACAACAACACAATTACAGAGGTATTTTTATTGGCCTCAAATGAACAAGAGAGTTTCCAAGTATATCAAAGGGTGTGTTATGTGTGCCACAAGTAAGCCTAGCAACATAAATCTAAGATTATATACACCACTTCCAGTACCTTCTCAGCCATGGGAAAGTATCTCCATGGACTTTGTAGGGGCTTTGTCGATGTCCATGACAGGTCATGATTATCTATATGTTGTGGTGGACAGATTCAATAAGATGTGTATTCAAATGCCATGCAAGAAACAGGTCACAACTGAATAGTAAACACAAATGTTATTTGCTAATGTATGAGTTCATTTTGGAATTCCTACATCTATAATATCAGATCGAGACTCTCACTTTTTGGGAAAGTTTTGGTCTCATTTATGGGAGCTAATGGACACTAAGTTGAAGAAGAGCATAACTTTTCATTTGCAGACAGATGGATAGACAAAGGTGGTAAAAACAACAGTGGTACATATACTTCGAGGATACTGCAACAAGCATCCTAAATTATGGGATGGACAATTACCTTATATACAAAATGCCTATAATCATTCCATCCATTCATCCACTCAGAAAACTCCTTTTGATGTATGTTTGGAGTACTTGCTTAAGACACCTATGGAATTTGTCTTTGGAGAAGCAGGTAAAGAACATGGATAGGATGATATAGATAAATCTAAAAGTTTCATTCAAAATATTCAATAGGCACATCAATAAGTACATGAATAATTGGAGAAGATCCAAGCCAAGTATAAGGCAAGGCAGGATAAACATTAGGTTGATCATCATTTTGAAGTCGGTGATAAAGTATGGTTACATATCAACGAAGATGGAATGAAAGGTGAAGGAAAAAGTTAATACCAATATGATATGGTCCATTCAATATCTTGGAAAAGATTGGTACTAATGCGTTTCGTTTAGATCTACCAGCCTACATGAAAATGTATTCAAAGGTAAATGTTGAGAATTTGAAGGTTTATGAGCCTCCTATTATTATGGATGAAAATGAAAGTATTCAAGTTCCAGTAGTTGATGATTTTTCTCTAGAATATTTGGATGAGCTACAATAATATTTCATTCTTGACAGAAGGATTAGAAATTCACAACAAGGTGATGTGGAATATCTTCGAGTTGGTATTAAAGGTGTAAAACCAAGTAAAGAAAAATGGATGGAGATTAGAAGGATGAGGGAACTCTACCCTCAATTAATTTCCAAGTAATCAAAACTTTTGGTGGTCCAAAAGTCTTCCAATGGGGAGGAATGATCTAGGAGGATCCAAGAATGCTCATAGAGGTCCAGGAGGATCCAAAACGTCCACAAAGGTCCATAATGGTTCAAAAAATATCAAACTTTGACCATCCCAAATTCTCTTGAAAATTCCATCAATGCATAGAGCTCAGTGATAGCTTTCCAATGACGCAAATTTTGCGTGAAACAGAGTTTGTGTGCAAAAGTTATGAGCGGTCAAAGTTCAAGTCAGACATGGCAAGGTCAAAGTCGAAGGGGTAAAAGGGTGACACATGTCACCAATGAAAGGGTGAAACGTATCACCACTACAAAGGGGACATGTGGCACTACCATACAAATGATGTGGCCACACCCCAATATGCCACATGGACCAATGACTGAGAAGATGAGTTGGTAGCTGATTGGGCAAGGTACAATCCAGTTGAACCAATCACATATTGACAAGTGGAAAGGATGATCCAATGAGAGGTCGCCACGTGGAGACCTCCCATTGGCCTACATTTGTATGGTTATGTAAAATTATGGAGTCAACATGGGTCGAACCTGCAACCTCCATAACCTCAAAAAGGTCTAACATAGCCTTCATTACCAACACACCATACAATGAGTCTTAATATACATATGGAAATTATTCTATTTGAATTTGTATTGGAGTTTGGTTGGGCGGAAAAAGGGCCAAGGGCCTAATCCCTTGACCCTAGCCTTTGGTTTGTTGTACACCATATAACCCTGTTATGTCCATAGGAGGGGATTAACAAATATGCAATGAGTATATATATATATATATATATATATATATATATA